>PVJN01001446.1:0-142981 GCA_004026805.1 Lasiurus borealis
GACCATATGCCTTGACTTCCAGCTTCCTTCCATCAAAGCCGTGCAGTTTGGAAATTAAAATCTACAGCAATAATGAAACATATTAAAATGCATGCAAAGTCTTGAGGGCTTATAATATGCTAAAAACTGGCAATGCATGTTTACATCCATATATCAACTTGGATGTGCTGAAAAGATTTAAAGTGTAAAATATGCAAATATGTGTCATATTGTCACACTTGGTCTCTCTAATGGAACTCCCTTTCATCTCAAGTCGTCTTAATTTCATGAATATTACATGGCCCTCACACCTTTTACTCCTGCTGTTGCTAGGTTGAGAAGATTATGAAAATATGTTAATATTAACTTTCATCAAATAAAAGTTGCAATATTCCAAATAAAGCATTTTTCCCTCCTCTTAAAATACAAATGGTGAAGGGTTTTACGCTATTTAGTTTCCCTGTGGGAGCCTAGATAACTATAGGCCAATTAAATTAATGAGAAAAGACCATGTGAATGACAACATTTATGCATAATCCTGGCTGGTTGCACATATAGACAGGTATAGCGTGGTATTTAAAATATCGTTGAAAAATAAAAATCATCCCAGCTCTGAGATCCTGATCGTATATAAAAATGTTTTGTTTTTTTTTACTAGTAAATTAGGCTGTCCTACATAAGCACCCTTATTTAATTGTTGAAACACAATTGGAAGTAGGAGAAGAGAAGTTTAAAGTGAAGAACAATAATATTGGGTTCTTAGAAACAACAACAACAACAACAACAACAACAACAACAACAACAACATAATAATAATAATAAGGCATACTCTATCTTGTATACACTGTCCCAAAAATTTGAGAATGACAGTCTTCTTTTTTTATTGTGGTATCTTCCAGAGGGCTCATTGCTTGGTGAATGCCAAAAGCAATGAAAAGCATTTCTTTTGGACCTAATTCTAATGAATGGGTAAGAACGGTTAGCAATGTAAAACAATAAGAATCTTAGCTTGAGTGACACTCTGGATTCCATAATAGAAAAACCATCAAACAAACAAAAAACCTTGGGGGTTAGCTAGAATTTTATTTTAGAGGAGCACCAGATTTAATAAATTGGGAGAGAAGGTCATTTTTAGTCTATTCATGGATTTGAAGGATGGGTAACTAAAAAGAAAATAAAAGGTTATTCTGACAATATCTTTCCCACGTTTGAAATGAGGAAGTTAACGCACAATAAGAGCCAGCTCTGTGACCCAGGAACTTTTATGTGCATTCTGATTCTTCAAAGTGTGCGCATGGCTGGAAAGGGAGGATAGAAACACGAAGCCAGTACTTGGACACTGGCATTGGAAAGGCTGCAGGGCAAAGTACACTGAGCTCCAAGGTGCCAAGGGTAGCCGGAAAATACTGGAAACCACAAGGCACAAGAAGACAATAAGCTATGGCTGAAGAGAGATGGCATAATGCTGACTGATAACGGAGGGAAGATAGAGCTTCATAACTGTTATTTTTTATGTGTGTGTTTGTGTGTGTCTTTCTGAATCGCTGTTATTGTTGTTTTAATTTGCTTTCTTCTGTGTTGTGACTGTTCCTCTAAAAAAGAAAAGCTTAGAATGGTTAGACAAACATTAAAAAGAAGAGTGTAGCCCTTGCTATGTGAAGCCAGAGGAAGTAAGCACATAGTTTCATTTTATTTTATTTCATTTTATTAGGAATTCCTCCTTTTTTTAATTAATATGTATAATCTTAGTGGAAAATTTGGATTTTCCAAATTTGGAGAAAAACCAACATTATCTTTCTCCCTCACTCAAAGGCAATGTCTCTATGTATTATGCAAGAGTTAGACCATACTTTTTAAACAATTTTATATGCTATGATTTAAAATCAAATATTATCTCATAAATAATTCCCTACATCATTAAGAATGTTTATAAATCTCAATCAGTTGCTACATAATATTTTGTAATATGTTTTCATCAATATTTGGATATTTAGTTGGTTTTAACACTGTAAAATAAAAAAAATGAAACCATCCTCTAAAATACAGTATTTCCACATTTATTACTTCTTTTTCCTTCTTGGCTTAAATGTACATTTCAAAAGAGAACATAGATAAAACTTCTCTGGCTAGTAGGCTGAACTGGGTTATTCAAAATAAATTCCTTCTGAAAAACAATTAAATGGACTGGAAACAAATTAATGACTTCAAAACTCATTAAAAAAGGTGTCCAGTAGGCAGTTAAAAATAACACATTATTCAAAGAGCAGAGCACTATGAGCAAGAAGTAAAAAAAGGCAGATAGCAGAAAGATACTGACTCATACCTCAGATATAGAAAAGGTTTAAAACAGATTAGGAAAGGACCTTACTTACTCTGTTTAAAGGAATAAAGAGGTACCTGACAATACCTGCAGGGCAGATAAAACTATCTACAGTAAGAAAAGCATAATATGCGAATTAGACTGGACCTCCTTCTGGACGACATTCTAGACGAAGCCAGGGCTGTGAGGAGGGAAGTCTGGGGAAGGGAAGGAGGCCAGCACCCCAGATGCCTGTCGGCGACTGGGGGGAAGCCCAGGTCCCAGGTGCCAGAGGGTAGCCAGTGCCAGAAGCCAGGGGAAGGAAGGCCTCCTCTTGCATGAATTTCATGCATCAGGCCTTTGGTACTAGAATAAGGGCAGATGTGAAAACAAAATAGGCTTGCAAAATACAATTAAGCAACTTTAAAACTCAGTGACAATGCTTAAAAGTAGAAAAGCCACACCTGAATTGAGAATTAAGAGTCACAATCACATCAGAATTATCACGAAACTATAGAGCAACCAGCATTCAGAACCACCTGAAGTTGAGATGAATGGAAGTGTTACAACCTGGAAATTAAAGAAGCCACATCAAGACTGGCAGGAGGGACAGAGATGAGGAATGGGCTAGCCCCACATCCTGGTAAGTTGGATAAAAACTGAAAGGGCCCTGGCCGGTTTTGCTCAGTGGATGGAGCAAAGGCCTGCAGACTGGCAGGTCCTGGCTTCTATTCCAGTTGGAGGTGCATGCTGAGGTTGTGGGCTTGATATACAGGGGGGATGTGCAAAAGGCAGCTGGTCAGTGATTCTCTTTCATCATTGATGTTTCTATCTCTCCCTCTCCCTACCTCTCTCAGAAATTAATCAATATCTATCTATCTATTTATCTATCTCTCTATGTCTCTATATCTCTCTATATCTATATCTATATCTATATCTATATCTATATCTATATCTATATCTATATCTATATCTATATCTATATCTATCTATCTATCTATATCTATATCTATATCTATATCTATATCTATATCTATATCTATATCTATATCTATATCTATATCTATATCTATATCATCTATATCTATATCTATATCTATATCTATATCTATATCTATATCTATATCTATATCTATATCATCTATATCTATCTATATATTTATATATTTATACTAGAAGCCCATTGCAGGAAGATTCCTCCAAGAATAGGGCTTCCTTGCCAAGACCAGTTTGGCTCAGTAGATAGAGTGTTGGCTTGTGGACGAAAGGTCCCAGGTTCGATTCTGGCTGGGGGCATGTACCTTGCTTGCAGGCAAATCTCCACTGTGGGGTGTGCAGGAGGCGGCTGATCGATTTCTCTCTCTCATCGATTTTTTCTGATTTTCCATCTCTCTTCCTCTCTGTAAAAAAATCAATAAAAAATATATTAAAAAAAAAAAGAATAGGGCTTTCTGTAGCAGTCTCCACTGCCCCACCTGCTTCCCTCCCTTAGCGACCACCCCATTTGCTTGCTTCTCTAACGCTTCCCTCCCTTCTGCAGTGCTTGGCTTCCTCCTATGCTGTCTTCAGTCTTTGCTCTGTCCCAGGATGTGCTAATGAAGTACCATCTTGGTTGGGTTAATTTGCATACTCACTCCTGATTGGCTTGTGGGTATGGTGGATGTGCAGTCTATTTGCATGTTTCTCTTTTATTAGAGAGGAGGGATATCTAGGCTGCAGAAGTCCCTCTGAGAAGCAAGGGGTCCCAGGTCCCTCAGCCCAGGGTTTCAGTGCTAGGAAGACAAAATCCCCAAAACTCATGCATATCAAGAGGTTCAGTTATTGTGTTCACTTTAAGAACACTGATAAAAATGCCGTCTACCAACATTATGTATATCCAAAAAGACACCAAGTATCTGAAGGATAATAACAGCTCTGTTGCTTTCCACACCTAGTAGATGCATTCAGTTCCAACTACAGGTGACTGCTGGGAAGGAGCCAAAGGGTGCTGATCGTGGGCCTCTCTGCTTCCTCACCATTTAAAGCCAGTATAAAAAAATGAACATGGACAATACCACCATTCAACATGACCAAAGTCCCTTCTGACCGAGCTGGCCCACTGGGCCTGAGCCTGAAGCAGATTATCAGTGATAGCATGCAGCCCTTTCACTTGTAAGGATGCACTTTCTCAGGGCATCATTTTATTATCTGTCCTAAAGCTCAACTATGTTTAACTGCCCAGATTTATTATAAATGGCATAGCAAAACGTATAAGGTCATGCAATCCTTAATTACTATTGCAGTAAATTAATGCAGATTCATTTTAATGAGATATGTAATTTCTTGGCTGATTTTTTTCTTTTATTTTCATTTTCTTTTTTTTTTCTTTTGATGAGGGTTCATCTCAGTGCAAGCCAGTATTTGGTAATTGGTTGAAAGATTCTCATTTTTGTCTCTTGACCTTGCTCTCTTTAATGTCTGCATGCAGCAAAGAGTTATTCTAAGAGACCAGAACAAATAGATTCATAGTGAACACCCAGCATTAAAAATGCACCCAGAAAAAAACTGGTCATAAGTTTTTAGGTTTATTTTCCTTCTTCATAATATATTACCACCATGTGCACAAGAGTGATGTCTGCCGTCTAGAGTTTTACCACTGATAATGGGAAAAGAGCAAATAACTGTCTGATTATATAAGCAAGATAGAACCACTACCAGCAAAAAAGTGAAATTTTGTTAATGAATTGTGAGTTTTGTTTGAGTTATATCAAACAGCATGTATAAAGTTTTCTTTTTCCCTGTATTGATTTATGTGATCAATTAATCTGACTGTTGACACAGGCAATGAAAAGAGAAAATAAACAACTATGCTTATGATTGCTTATAATTTTTACATCCTCCGAATGCCAGGTAGACAATTGGGTGAATTCACCTAAAATCATTTAAAACAAATCATATGGTTACACTCCTGAATCTCATTTTAATACAACTATCGCTGTCTATTAGTCCAAAAGAATATGAACAAATAAATGTGTCAGTAGACACCAATTATTCCCTTGAAGGATCGATTGTCCCAAACTTTCTGAACATTATATTTCATGAAAAAATACCAAGACAAAGTGAGTTTTACTTTTAATGGGAGCTTCTCAAGTACAGCTCTGCTAACCTGCCTTTAACAACAGGTCATTTGTCATATAGCCCATATCTATAGAATTATTTGTATAACAATAATGGTGACAATAGTAATAACTATTATTATAAATAGACCTTACTCTTAAAGTAATTTAGAATTTCAAAAAATGCCTACTCTTTCTCTTAAATACTGTATAATAGAAGTTACTGAACCAAAGTAAGTTTAGGATTGGTGTTTTTTTTATTGAAATACATATCACCTTTTACAGTATGTCTATCATTAACAACAAGAAAATGCTATAATCAATTTTCCTTTTATAACTTCATTAGCTATAATTGTCCTTAGATATTATTTATATGTTTTTAGTCAGAAAATTATAATATTGGGAAAAGTAGAAATTAAGTGCTAACATTTCTGTAGGTATAGATGAAGAAAGTAAAAATCTGAGAAGTGATATTGGTGGCAAAATAAAAATGAGAACCAATTTTCCTGACCTCTAACCAGGTATACTTTCTACTAAACATTGATTTTTATCATCAACCTAGAAGAGAGTCACACTAATAGAAGAAAGATCCAGAATAGGAAGGACTGTCAATCATACTGAAAATCAGGGTATAAGAGTAAGTCTCACCTACTAAAGGGCATATTAAAGTGCAGAATTATGTACATGGAGGCAAAGACTAACAGGGCCAGAACAAATCTGTGATTACAAAGACAACAGAGAAAGGGATTTTCATTTTTCTAGTTCCTTCTAGAATGATACAATTAAGAGAAATTTTGAAATATGAAATAATTTAATTGGAGTCAAGCATTACTTCACCTACAGGCTAGCACACCTATGACTTTATTGGGGAAGGATATTCATCAATCAGCTGCGATGCGAGAATGTGATGAATTTAGCACTATATTTAGTGGCTACCTGATTGTATGCTCAGAGACTTATAATAGGTAGGTCAAGCCAAAGTAATAAAAGAAAAATAAAAACTTGCGAAAGAGATTGAAGAAACTGTACCATTTGCAGCAACCTGGATGGAACTGGAGAGCCTTATGCTTAGTGAAATAAGCCAGTCAATGAAGGAGAAGCATCACATGATCTCATTCATTGGTGGATAATAAAGAACATTATAAACTGATGAACAAAAAGATAGATACAGAAGCAGTAAAGCATCAAACAGACTGCCAAATTATAGCAGGAAGATTAAAGTTACGTGAGGTAGATAAGAGATCAATCAAAGGACTTGTATGCATGCATATAAACATAACCAATGAACATAGACACTGGGGGGGTTGGGGTATGCCTGGGTGAGAGGGGGGGCAATGGGGAGATATGTATAAAAAATTAATAATAAAAATAGATTATCCATCAATGTTTGCAATATAGTCTTTAATACTGGACATATGTAACTCCAAAATATTAATTTAGTCACTGATGTAAGACTTGAATTCACTCAGGGAAATGCATTGTTACCTTCTCATCTATTGTAACATACATAGTTAATAAAAGAGATAATCAAAATAAAAAAAAAAATGTACGTGACATTATTTTATTGGAGCCACTATGCTTCTAAAGAGGCTTCTTCAAGTAGCTAAAATCAGCCTCACAAAGAAAGCAACCAGAGCAGTTTTGAATGGAGAGTGGTGAAAAGGTTAAATGAAGGGAGGAAGAAAGCTACTCATAGGAGGGAAAGAGATAGAGGAGGTAGAGAAGGCAGAAATGCTAGGGGTTTCGGGAGAGTGCAATGAAGACAGCCCCCAGTTTTTAGCAGAAAGTGCATGGCTAAGGGCTTCAGAGTGAGCAACAGAAAGGCCATCGGTAGGGCAACTTACAGAATCTAATTAGAGGTACTTGTATTTCTATGTGATAAATGCCTAATAGATTATGGGGAGAGGCAGATTCTTGTAGGGTATTGGTAAGTTAGTGTGCTTAAATTGTTCCTTGTTAACAGTTTCAGAATCCTGGCCTATATGGATTTTGACATTAAATCTACATACAAATAATATTGGAGCACATTTTATACAATGTTATCATCGACAGAATGTAATGAGCAAGCCACCCACGTTTTTTGTTGATTTAGCTATTTAAACAAGATGTGTAGCCCGGCCGGCATGGTTCAGTGGTTGAGCATGGACCTATGAACCCAGGAGGTTCCAGTTTGATTCCTGGACAGGGCACATGCCTGGCTCAATCCACAGTGTGGGGCATACAGGAGGCAGTCAATCAATGATTCTCTCATTGTTGATGTTTCTCTCTTTACCTCTCCCTTCCTCTCTGAAATCAATAAAAATATACTTTAAAAATCAATCAATAAATAAGCTATGTGATAAATGGCTTTAAATGGATGACTATTGCTATTTAGTTATATATCAATACCTACATACATACATTTAATATCTAATGGGGTTAGTGTAGACATTATATGAATACAGACATTATACTAAAATATGAGATAAACAATCATTAACTGTTAAAATTTTATAAAATTCAGGTATATTTTCACATATTCTGTTTTATGAGATGCATGAGATTTGTGTATATAATCTAATATTTGTCCAGTTAATCCATTCCTCAATGTTATCCAATAGACATTACGATATAGGTTCATACAATCCTTGTGTAAGAATGTTCCTAGCAGCTCCATATATAACATCATAAAACAGAAAAGAATACATATGCATATATATAAAAGAATAGATTTTAAAAATATTGATATATTCCTACAATGGAGCACTGCTCCATAAACCAACTACTGATATATTCAATAGCATACACACAAAAATATTATTCTGAGTCAAGAAATTGAAGTAAATAATACTATTTACAAAAGAATAAATAATGTATGCTCCATTTATATGCTTTCTAGAGTAAGCAAAACTAGCCTATGGTAATAGAAATCAGGTCAGTGGCTGCCTCTGTGATGAAGGGGTTGACTGAGAAAAAGAATAAGAGAGCATTATGGGTGTTAGAAATGCTCTAACTTTGATACAAATTTTTCAGACAGTATATTTAAGATCTGACAGTGCTGTGTATAAATTTTACTCTAATAAAAATCAACATCCATAGTTGTTTTCTACATATACTTGGCTCACATTGGAACTCATATTGAACTTATATTAGAAGTTCCACCATTTTACGTTCTCTTCACTCTTTGGTTAATGGATGGTTGGAAAGATTTTCTTAATTTTGTATAATGTGTCTCTTTTGTTTCAAGATAAATTATATCAACAATTTTGGGAAATTATTGAGGTATTCTTCATAAAAGATGATATTAGCCTGGGTAGTGATGGTCAGTGGTTAAGCATCGACCTGTGAAACAGGAAGTCAGGATTCAATTCCCAATGAGGGCATATGCCTAGATTGTGGGCTTCCTACCCAATTAAGGGCATGCAGGAGGCAGCTGATCAATGATTCTCTCTCATCATTAATGGTTCTATCTCTCTCTACCTCTCTTAAGTCAATAAATATATATGTATATATATATATATTTTAAAAAGAGGATATTAATTTTTATCAATTCATCTCATAGATTTCTGAATAAAGGTTTTAATGAGGTAAGGTCTAAAGCGTATTATTAATATTGCAATCATAAAGTGGGTTATGAATGAAAAAACCCTCTTGAACTATTAAATGTATCCAAGTTTCGCTTAACTATTAAATATAGCTTGTCATGCCTTTCCTTATTTCTCCTCCTCTTCTTCACGACATGATGCTTCACAGCTCTGGGCTACTATCACCTGTAATTACAGTCTCCCTCTTAACATCTCCATCAACCCCTTCAGTGTTCTGGTCTATTTTTTCTGCAATTTGCAGTAAATTCATCCCAGAAGTTGTAACACGACCAACGTGACTCCAGTGGCTACATTTGGGCAATGAGTCCCTATAGTATTATATAAGTTTAAGAAATTCTAGATGCTCACAATATAGTTTATAGAAGATGTATTGTTCATTTTAAATGCTACTCATTTTAATTTTAAATATTAGAGTTAAATTCAAAGGTATTTTGTGGACCCTCTAGAAGTTCAATGAGAACAATGCTCTAAATATTAGGACACCAAGCTTCTCTTCCTAGTTATATCTCAAATATACCCTCTCCAGCAGTTTATTTCATCCCAAGATCACGTTTTGCTTATATAGAGAGAAATGGATTCATTAAAAACAAATCTAGGTTCCTTTCCAGGTCTAATTATAAATGTGTGTTTATTATGGTTTCAGTTTAATATGAGATAAAACAACCCAAACATAAAGTCCCCCAATGGTGTGCACTGTACATAAACACTTTACAATTAAAGAGCAAACATGCATTAAAATTTTTTAAGGGATTAGGTTATCCCCAGTTACCATATCACTGTCCTGCTTACATCTATTAATAATCAAATATGGGGTTTTAAAATGTAAAGAATAACATTATTTTTCAAAGAATCTTATAACATTTTTAACCCTCACCTGAGGATATTTTTTTTTCTTTGCTTTTCAGTGAAAATGGAAGGGAAGGAGGGAAGAGGAAGATGGGAAACATCAATATGAGAGAAACACATCACTCAGTCCCACAGGCACCCTGACTGGGACAGGGAGTGAATCTGCAACTCCAGGTATGTGCCCTTGACTGGGAATCAAACCAGAGATATCTTGGTGCTTGGGCTGCCACTGCCACTGAGCCAGGGCAAATTGTATACTTGAAATACCATTGATCAAAACTACATTAAAAACACAAAACTGCCGACAAATATTTTTAATTGGCAGTATATCAATAGGTTCGATTAACACCAAGAGACAGAATAAAAGGGAATTGCTACTCCTGATGTAAAAAAAATTAAAATAATACAAAATCAAATAACAATGTCCTGTTTTTTGTTCTCCAGAATCATATATGAAAAACAATGTAAGGGAAAGCAGTCCATGTTGGAGGTGATATCAGCAGGGAGCAGGGAGCAGAAAAAGAATGGAAGTCAATCGCACATGCACAACTGGACCAGTTAACCCTGTGGCAGGTGGAGTTCCATCCCACTGGGGAGCTCTAGGAGGCAGGTTATAACAGGCCTCCAAATTTTCCCAACCCCGGTCTCAGGCAACAGAATATTTATTCTTCCTCTCCCCTCACCCACTGCTTAAGGGGAGATTCAGAAACACTCAAATCTACACAGACACTATGTTTAAAGTATCTCAATACCCTCGCTATTGGAAAACCTCTACCCTACTATAATGACTGAATCAACTTAATATTTTTCTTCTCACCCTGAAAATACTGGTCAAAAAATCCAATTCTTGCCGAGACAGGTTTGGATCATTGAGTAGAACATCAGCTTGCAGACTGAGGGGCCCCGCGTTCAATTCCGGTCGGGGGCATGTACCTTGCTTGTGGGCACATCTCCAGTGTGGGGCGTGCAGGAGGCGGCTGATCGATGTCTCTCTCTCATTGATGTTTCTGACTTTCTATCTTTCTCCCTTCCTCTCTTTAAAAAAATCAATTAAAAAAAATCCAATTCTTTTTCTTGAAATCACATGCCTGAATATTACCTGAGCCAGAATTTGAATCAAAATATTCTCACGCATGAGTTAGAATGTACATTATATATCATAAATAGGAGTTTTTCTCCAAGTGTGACGTTCAAAGAAGTAACATCAGCATCACTTGGAAACTTGTGAGAAGTGAAAATCCAGTGGTCCCCCAAACTCAATGAGTTGTGACAGTTATCTGTTTTAATCAAAGTAACTCTGATACATGCTAAAAATTGATACATGCTATTAAGATTTTATCTATACACAAACAGAAAATAACATGTCCCCCACTCTGCATCACACACACACACACAAAAAAAGCTATGCTGCGTAACTTTAAAAAATGCATTGTATACCACATTTCTCTTTTCTGGATGAATTTTAAAAATGTATTCACAATGCATATTTATCTACAATTTTTTATTAATATCCTATATAATAAAAACCTAATATCCTAAGTGTCTGGTTGGCCGTTCAACCAATCAGTGTAATGTGCTAATGATATGCTAAGGATGCTCAACTGCCCTCTATGATGTGCACTGACCACAGTGGGCAGATGCTCAGACAGGTAGGTTAGCTTGCTGTTGGGGTTCCCCTGATCGAAACTGAGCAAGCCGGGCTAGACACACCCTGCATCCTTCTCGGGACCTGATCATGTACCGGAGGGGTGCTTCAGTCTAGCCTGTGCCCTCTTGCAATGTGGGACCCCTTGGGGGATGTCAGAGAGCTGGTTTCAGCCCCATTCTGCAGCCCAGGTTGAAGGAACCCCCTCCACTGGTGCACAAATTCATGCACTGGACCTCTAGTATTAACATATTTCCCATGTGAAAATAATCTAATTTGGAAGCAACTTAATATGAATAAAAGGTAGGAATACTATGGTCACATTTGTGTGACTTTCTGAAAAACTCTTTTTATTCTTCGGGCCCAAGTTTCTTCCACTAAAAAAAAAAAATGAGTCTTGAACTTGATGATTTTTAAAATTCTATCTAGCTTTATATTTTTCTGCTCCAATGACTAGTTGTAACTGAAGGATAATTCTAGCAGAATGGTGAAGCTGTCCTGTGTAGATATAGTCTGGCTCCTTGCTGGACAATTGTTTAAGAAAAAGAAAACCAAGAAATATGTAGCATTTGGCTGGGGTTTGCATAGTAGGAACCGTCTTCACTTATGTATGAGTCGGTATGCCAAAGTCTTTGAAGCTTATATATTAGCTTGACTTTGGTCTGAGATGGCTGGTCTTTGACATTGACAATCCCCAAGACTGGTTCTGGTAGAACAGATTTAAGAATCAGGCAGCTGCAAAGAAATTCAATCGGTATGCCACATAAGAATTTTTAAAACATGAGATACCTGACTATTTAGTCAGGGAACTGACCTCTTTTCTCTTAGATCATGAAACAAACAAACACACACAAAAAAAAATGACAACAGCCAACATAACAACAGATATCCAGTGTGAATGAATCAAAATTATACCTATAAAATTATACCCATTATTTTGTCAGCTTGGCAAAAAAAAAAGTCTCCTTTTTAGTGTGGCACAGAATTTTAGTTATTAGTTTATTTATGCAGAGAGAGAGAGAGAGAGAGAGAGAGAGAGAGAGAGAGAGAGAGAATACACAAGGTTGAAATCCGCTGCTGTAGACTCATGGCTGACTCTCTGCACTGCCTGCTTTGGCAACTCCTTTTCTGGGCTCTCAGAGCTGAGCTTTGCAGAACTGTTTCTAATATTTAACTAACATTTTCCCTGATGCAGCTTCAGCCCATTACACTATGTTCTCTTCTTAATAGTGTGAGTCATCGGCACCATCTTAAGAGGCAGCTTGCTTGTAAATAAGGTACCAGCGGCGGAGTCTCCAAGTGACGCACTGCAGCTCACGCCTCCCCCACAGAGAGCAGAGTAACTTCGAAGAAGACAGAATCACGCATCTTCCCCCAAAGGGTCATCCTGCCGAGCTGCAGGGTAAGCCAGTGGTCAGTTCCACGGCCTGTGTTCCCCGTCAGAGTCATCTGCTGATTCATGGGATTCATTTTAAAGTGTCACCAGGACACTTAGAGTTAGTGCACAAGCAAACAAAAAGAGAATGTCCATCATGGCAGCCTATACAGGTAACGACTTCTCTATTTGAAGACGATTGAAAGCAATGTCTTTTAACGAATAACCAAGTGTTCTCTAGTCAAAAAGAGCCCAGCAGATTGTAAGAATGTAATAAGTGTTATTTTAATAAGGGATCAAAATGACCAAAGCCTGAACCCACCCTGCTGGAGTCCTGCTGAGTGTTTGAAAGACATCCAAGAGGAAAGTCAGGGTGTTATTGGCAGAAGAGCCAGGAAGGCTAGAGACTCTATCTCAGGTGGCAGGGTCATTTCAGGCCACTCCAATCTCCTCCGATATATTTTAAGAGTGTCATGTATACAATAGAGTTGAGAAGCAAAATATTCCATTTTATTTGCTGAATCTGGCGATGCTAATACAAGCCACAGTCTTTCTACTTAAACCCGAGAGAGCTGAAGGAAGAAATAAATCATATCTTTGACCAGGATAAATAATTTGCATAGAAATAGGAACCTTATGAAAACGTTGTAAATTATGTATTCCCTTCCCAGTTGAGGTAAACATACCTCCATTTGACAGATGAGAAAATAGAGTGGATGAGAGATTGTTCATAAGCTCTTGGGCAATAATAGCAAGAGAACTAGTGCACGTGGCTCCAGGTGCTCAGAAAGAGTATTATCTTCTGCCTGGGCTTTCTACCATCAACTTAGGGGATGTGGATGGTGCTCATCTGCCCCACATCCAGGGTTCCTCTCCCCAGGATCTAGGACCAGTATCCCCTATGGAAAACCATCCTTATCTTATTTCTGTTCTGGAAGTTTGGATGGGATTTACCCTACTACTAACTCCAGAGTTCGCCATTATTGGTATCATGCATCAAGGTCTAACAATGGTTTTGATGAATGATGCCTAGATTTGCTCATGCTCTAAGCCACTTCCAACACAGTAAACTTCACAATTTTTCTGAACTTGAAACAAGGAAGCTTATAGCCCTGGGAGCTATTGACAGCCTTGCTGAAAGCAAAGAAAGAAATGCTGCAGAAGATGGAGGAAGACAAAAGAATTCAAGATGAGAAATGTGAAAAGAGGAACTAAGTCCTGTTCTCAAAACATTAGTGGGTCTTGAATAAGTTCACTTTTATTTTTGATGGACCACCTGCCCACTCACTCTCCTCCCAGTTTACACTAAGGGCATTCTCTTTACCAGAGCCTTTTTTAAATCTAATTTTTAATTCTCCCTTTATGTCCTATGTTTTACATCTTTGCGATGATAACCCCTGAATACTTGCACATAAAATTCTAAAGGGTACATGGAAACCAGTTTTGCTTATAGAACAAAGAACGTACATTTTATTTTTAGAGAAGGGAAGCCAGCGAAAGGCCAGCTCATTGACAATTCGAGTTGACCTTAACATCGAGCACAATCTCTGTTTTAAAGTCTTTCTCTAGATTACAGTTCCTTTCTCTTCAAGGAATGTTTCATGGTTGATGCGGGTTTCAATGACCTCTGGGTCAATCAGCCTCTATTACCATGTGACCTGGTATAGGAAGAACCAAATTAAGGGCAAACTGAAGATGTTTCTGTCAAACAGAAGGCTTGCTGCTGTTCATGGAAATAACTAAACATGTAGTCATGACTATCCCATATTTCTGGGCTTTTGCAGTCAAATGCTCCTCTTATAACTAGATATATCCTAATTAGGCTAATATCAAAAGAAAGATGGTATATGTAAGAATAGATGGCGTTGTCTTTTATTTCTATTATCCAAATAAATGCATTAAATAAATCAAAGACTCCATCCTGAATTATAGTGGCTAGGTAACAGGTGCATTTGGATTTTAAGCAGTCACATCTTTCCCTGAGTCCTTTAACACTGCCATTTGATCCTTGTTTATGTTATATTTTCTCTTGCAAGTTTGTATATCTTGCTTTACTTAAACTTGCAAAGCTCTGCAATCTTGAGAGTTTATCTCTCATATCCTCCATAGTCCTTATTGCAGATTTTTACCTAGTACATAAGAACAAAAAGAATAATAAGAATAATAATTCCTATGTTTGAGAACATGGATTGAATTGTTTTCCTGATATAATAGAAGATCTTACCCTAGTTATTGTGCTCCATCCTATATAATAAAGAGGTAATATGCAAATTGATCATCATTCCATCACACAAGATGGCCTCCCTCATGTGGTCAAATATGACCACCCCATGTGGACACAAGATGGTCACCAGGGGAGGGCAGTTGGGGGTTATCAGGCTGGAAAGGGAGGGCAGTTGGAAGAGACCAGGCATGCAAGGAAGGGCAGTTGGGGGTGATCAGGCTTGCAGAGAGGGCAGTTAAAAGTTACCTGGGCTAGCAGGGGAGGACAATTGTGAGGGTACCAGGCCTGCAGGGGAGGATAGTTGTGGGGGACCAGCCAGTCAGGGGTGACTGGCTGGCAGGGGAGAGTAGTTGAAGGCAACCAGGCCTGTAGGAGAGAACAGTTAGGGGCAACCAGGCTGGCAGGCAAGCAGTTGGGGGCCAGCAGTCCCAGATTGGAGAGGGTGCAGGCTGGGTTGAGGTACACCCATCCCACATGCACAAATGCCATGCACCAGGCCTCTAGTTATATAAAATGGGGGTGATAATGGTTGTTACTCAGATATCACTGAGTACCTGAAAATCTCACAGAATAATGAACATGAGTTTGTACTTGGATACAAAGCTATGCAATGTCTATAGTACATCTCCAGGTCTCTTTGTTCTATTCCTATTTTTTTAAACTATTCTATACATCTTTGTAAATTGTAGGTGATTGATGAATAGTCAAACTATCTGGCCAGTAGAGTTTTCAATGACTTCCCTCTCCACTGCAGAAAACACTATTTGCTATTCAGTGTAAATATTTGCTTTTTTAAAAAAAATTTCCTTTAAACAGGTTATACCATCTGTCTATGCCCACATATAAAAAATATCAAACTTTTAACACATATTTTTTATATCTGTGGAAGATAATTTTGCCTTATTCTAAAAATATTTTTTTAACAATGTTAGAAATTTTCTACCAAGATGACTAATGGATTTACCTTCCCGAGTCAGGTAATCTTCTTCACCAGAGGAGACCTTATTGTGGATGGTTGAGGTCCCAGAGATGATTATAAAAAGGTAATAGAACTTTAATGACTCTAGGTTTCTTTAATGTTAATTTTACCCTTTAATAATTTTGTGATTTACTTTTTTATATTGAGAATTTCATTTTATAGTGTGACTGTTTGATGATCTCTGTACAAGTATTAATTGTTTATAAAAATCTACTTTTTGCTGGGTGAGAGAGGACAGAGACACTGATTTATGAGTCATTTTGTTTAGGAGTTCAATTTCATCAACTGATGACTTGGTAATTTTTCGTCTTTGTTAGATGAGAGACAGAGAATCTGGATACAAATCTTCTCTCTGTTTTAAGCTCAAATGAAGTATGAATTTGATTATGTATATACTCTTCAACCTTGGATAACTTTTAGAGTTAAACCTTATACGTTTGTCTGTCTGTCTTAGTGTCTATATCTTAGATTTTTACCTTTGATTGTATAGATTCATAATGGTTTCCTAGTTTTAGATAATATTGATAAATAAGGCTATAAAGTTTTTTTAAAGGAACTTGATTTGTCTGGCTTATAGAGATAAATAAGCACTTATATAAACTAAATGTTCCTCACATTTCCAGAAAATAAAGAAATTGAACTTTAATATTTTAAATGGGCAAAAAATGTGTTTTAAAAAAACAATTTATAAATATTTTAAGAATTCAAGAGAACATAATTTCGATGAGTCTGGCAAATGAGACTACTTAAATATTTTCGGTTTAATATAAACAGCTATGTGTTCTCTGATTTATCAGTATTAAATATAATACAAATGCACATTTTTCTTCTCTGTGTGTACATTGCCTAAACTAATACAAGTTACTGATCAAATGAGCTAGCATTACATCTACTTAATGTTCAAGATTATGAAAAATGTAAATCTGTGTTTTGAATCTGTATTAAGATTAATTTTATTCCCACAGTTATTGTGCTTTGTAGTTGTCAGCTTGAAGAAAATTTCTAAGATCTTCAGGTGACTTAAATCCTTGGGCTGATATTCAATCAAGTCAATTAATGCGATTTCATTGGGTACTTAGACCATTTCTAAGTTAGAGCACCGACACACTGATTGCTAAGCATTAATTTTAGTTCATTTGCTTCTTATTTATATGCTACCCAGGGGCTATATCTTTGTAGTTGTTAGGATCATGTTTGTTGTCACTTTGAGAAGCTGCACTCTTAAGTATGTGTGTATCTGTAGAAAGCCAGTGTCTGTCAGTTTGCAGTCATCGGATTCCATTTTTCTCAGTGAAACAGAAGGTACTTTAGTTTAAAGTTCCAGTTATTCTAAGTAAATAAAAATTTACTAGGAGTGGTAGTGGCAGAAAGGTACAACTTTGAATATAGGATGACAAGGTGTGTTCTTGTTTACTAAGAGAAAAGAAGCATACATAGTTTAGTTCCAAAGTAAAATGATTGCTCTGGAATCTCAAGGGGGTGGTGAGGAATAAAAACCTAGATAGAACATTGTCGCAGGTTCATGGACAGGAAGTTTTATTCTCTTTGGGTTTCACTGTGTACAAATAATGAATGTAAAATGCTATGAAATATAAAATTTAGCAAAGTTTTCTCAATTTTGATGGGCTTGCTTTCTTCATTTACTGTATATTGCCTTGACCCATGTATATAATTCAGTGTAATCTGCACAGATTTTGTGTTTTACCAGAATAATTTTCTGTGCTTTGTGGTCACTTTATCATGACCTTGATTCTTAAAAATAAAACACCAATAACAACAAAGGCTCCTCACTAATGAAAGAGCTACGGTTATTTACAATCATGTTACACTTTATGTTTATTTAAAATGTTTTATTGTTGTTAGTTTCAAGTGAGTAAACAAGTATTATTTCCATCTTACGTGTTTAAATCTCATGACAACAGTTTTAAAATTATTTTTGGCCTTCCTAAAATTGAATCCTAGATGTAAAATGAAATAAAGTAAAATAAAATGAAATTCTCAGATTTAAAAAAAAAATACATTGATTTTTTTTTTAGAGAGAGAGGTGGGGAGAGAAAGAGAAACATTGATTGGTTCCTTCCCACATCTGACCTCACCATGGATGAAACCCATAAGCTAGGTAGTGCCTGGACTAGGAATCAAACCTACCACTTTTTGGTGTAAGTGATGATACTCCAATCAACTAAACCACCCAGTCAGGACAAAACTCTCATACTTTTTGCACCAAAAACTATCTTTGAGACTTCCAAAAAGGCTCCTGAAAAATCACAAAGATTTGTACTCCTTATAAAAGAGAGATGGCAAAATAGATTTATTTGATATGTCAGCATTAATACATTTATGAAAGGAATCATCAAATCAGAACATATGCTCCTCTGTTCCTATGTTAAAATTCCGTGGTTTATTGTTGACACAAGAAAGTTGTGTGGCTTCTCGAGCTGTGGCAATGCCTCAGCTCTCTCAGACACGATTCTATCGGAGTCCTGGTGCTGCTTTGCCTTGTGATATTAGTTTACAATGTTTTCTTAATCTTTGTTTCCATGCATGACTGGAAGCTTTTATTGAGTATTCTTACATTCATGTCAGTATAGTTATTTGCATAGACTCCATGGAATTTACTATCCTTTCACCAGGCATAATTGGAAACATTGGTTTATATGACCAAGTCTTTTTTTCTGGAATGTCATATTTGACAACAGTGCTCATTTAGTCAGCTAAAAACCATCCAATTTAAAATAACTAAGTATGCCTTTTCATCAATGGTTACAGAGTCCCTTTGGAAAAAACTGATCTGGTACCTGGCCTTTACTAATAGGTTTCCAAGTCTTAAAAGTAAGATCCATAGCTGGTTTGCTCAGTTATTAGAGTGTTGGCCCACAGACTGAAGGATCCTGGGTTCTGGGTTTGATTCCTGTCAAGGACACATACCTCAGCTTCAGGCTTGATGCCCGGCTCTGGCCAGGGTGAGTTCAGGAGGCAGCCAATTAATGTGTCTCTCTCACATGGATATTTCTCCCCCTCCTCCTTCCACTCTCTCTACAAGTCAATGAAAAGATATACTCTGGTGAGGATTAACAACAACAAAAACAAATAGTGAGCAATAAATTTCATTTGCAGGCTGGTCCAGGAAGCTTAGAATATTATAGGGCCTTGCAAAGTAAGGAATTTCCCTTATTTATACTATAAGAAAAATCTGGTAGAGTATCTTGGTTTGGCTTTCTAGCCTAAAGAGGCTATTAAAAATCCAGTGTGAAATTTCTCATGCAAATTTCAAGTAAAACAAATATATAAAGATCTATGTGGTAAGTTAGCACTCTTGATGCACCTATCAATAATCAGGCGAACTCTAATGAGGCCAGTCTTATTTTGTAATCAAGAAAAATGTCTGAGATTATTTTTTATCAAATCAGAAGAGACTGTAGAAAAATAATATAATGTAATGTATAATAATAAAAGCCTAATATGCTAATTAGACCAGACGACCTTTCTGATGAAACCAGGGCTATATATAAGGAATGCCTGGGTCCCAGGTGCCAGAGGGAACCCAGTTCTGGCAGCTGGGAAAAGGAAGACCTACTCTTGCACAAATTTTGTGCATCGAGTTTCTGGTTTGTATTATAAAGGGAAACTATTCATTGTCTGCAAAACACTTCTATGAACTCTCTCGCACCTGTTTGCTAATTATAACTAATAGGTAAACAAACTATGCCTTTTCCATAGTTTCTATTCACCTTCACTCCCCTTTCGGGAAAAAACAAAGTTTTACACTCATTTGCAATTCAATTACTTTATTCCATATAAATTTTGTGTGTGTGTGTGTGTGTGTGTGTGTGTGTGTGTGTGTCTGTGTATGTGTGTGTTTAAACTTGTTCTGTGAGCTGGTTGTAATATGTAAAAGTCAAAGCTTTCTTAAAATTATTTTTTTGCATCTGTATGACAGTCCAGATTTCATCTTTTACTGAATATGTTTTCAGTGTACTATACAAATGCATATGCTATTAATTATTATCATTCTTGATCTGCCATTAGTCACTTCTTAAGGACTATTAAACAATATTAGCAGTAATAAAACAAGTGCAAAAACTTTATCATTGCAATTATTTAATGAAGTGTAGATGGCTATTTTTCATTAAATTAAACATGTTTTATATCTCTTTAGGTGATAAGAAAAAAAATCCCTTTATCCGTTTATTAATTGTAGGGGTGATTTGTTAGACGGAAGCATAGGATTTCTCAATTGTGTCTTGCATCGACCATAGTCCCCCTGTCCAACCTTCATCTGAAGAAACAAGGCCTCTTGTTTGCCTTGTCTCATCTGTCCTGCATGAGCTCTCAAAAATAATTGCAACTGTTCTGATATTCCTTCTGCCGAGTTTTCCTCTGCTCTGGGATGATTTTCACTGGACCTCACTCATTTAAGTATTTTACATTATCTTGATATTCTGAGCTCATATACTGTTTCTATTAATTATATTTTTTTCTCTGGTTGCCTTTGTTTGTGTAGTTTGAGCAGTTTATCTTTTCCTCACTGAGAGCCCCAATTATATTTTTGTGTCTATGTTGTTGCCATTGACAATGCTTTAGTATTGCTCTTGGAAAAGTAAATGCCCGTAAAGTATAAAGGGGGATACTGAGATTATTTGAACAAAAAAGGTATGTATTTTGCAGGGTGCTTTATTATTATATAATATATAAGTTCAGTTTTGGAAATAAGATGAAGTGTACATAGAGATCATCTGTAAGTTGTCCTGCATCATATGAAAGGTGAACACAAATAGTTGATAGTCTTGGCGTTGTGATAGATTATAGTACTCAAAGCAAGAAATGAACAATGTTAGATGGTTAATAGATACAGATAGGGATAGATAGGGATATTGATATCTATCTGTCTGCCTATCTATCAGTGAGTGGCTGTCTTGTAGGTTTTAGATAAGAGTGCTTTGGACTTAGAATTTGAATGGTAAGATAGTCTGAAATGGTTTTGTTTCCTGTGGTATTTGAATTTGAATGATACCTATTAATATAGGTAAAGTTGTAAATTATAGACAATGAAAGGAAAAGAATGACTCAGTATGAAAGTATCAAATGAAATGCAGGTTAATTTGAGCACGAGCTGCCAGAATGTCATCTATATCTGCCATGTGCCAAATCATGGCCTGGGCCTCCTCTTATGTGTGTGTACTACTGGGCCTGTGCATGAATCTGTGTGCAAGAAGCTTATTGTTGCTTGACTCAGCTGGCCTCCCCACCCACTGCTCTTCTTAGCTCTACATCACACTTAGGTCTCTGTCCCACCCTCCTGTACCTCTCCACCTCTTGTAGCTCGCTGTCCTGCCTTCTTGCTTATCAGTCATTATGCATCATGGTGTAATGACTATTTGCATATTACCTCTTTATTTTATTATATCTTATAAAATAAAGGCCTAATATGCTAAGTGTCTGGTCGTTCGATCAACCAATCAAAGCATCATATGCTAATGATACGCTAAGGCTGCTTAACCACTTGCTATGATGTGCACTGACCACCAGGGTGGTCATGGCTGGAAAGTGCAGTGGCAGTGGTGGGAGCCTCTCCCAACTCTGCAGCTGCACTAAGGATGTCTGACTGCCGGCTTAGGGGCATGGGTCAAAGCTGTCAGTCAGATATCCCTTGAAGGCTCCTGAACTGCAAGAGATTGCAGGCCAGGCTGAGGGATCCTGTCCCCTCCAGTGCATGAATTTTATGCACTGGGCTATTATTGATTTCAGAGAGGAAAGGATAGAGATAGAAACATCAATGATGAGAGAGAATCATTTATCAGCTGCCTCCTGCACACTTCCTACTGGGGATCGAGCCCGCAACCCAGGCATGTGCCCTTGACCGGAATCAAACCTGGGAACCTTCAGTCTATAGGCTGATGCTTCATACACTGAGCAAAACTGACTAGGGCACCTCTTTGAACTTCAATGTCACATTCATACAATAAAGAAGACAGCATCTTCCTAGAAGATTGTTTTAAAAAATTAGGAATAAAATGTATAATTGTCTCATATCAATTTAGAATGTATAAAATAGTAGAGATTGTTATTATTGTTTGGAAACAACTGTCTTCAGGCTTCATTCAGTAAAGTTGTATATGTGTTTGTATGTGTTTCTGCGAGTCTGTTTCTGTGCGTGTGTTTGGGAGAGTCCTTCCGTAAAATAAAGCATTTCATTACATTGAATTACTTCTTGTTATCTACAGAGAGAAATGTATGTTAACCTCATCCCAGTTGCTTCATTCCTCTTATCTGTGCTTTTCAGCCTTGGGCCATCATGAGGTCTCTCTGGCAACTTTGACAGAAGTCAATTCCAGAAGCCGGGACTATCCACTTCAGGAGCTGAAGCTTGACCGAATGTGTACTGTGTGAAAGCAAATGCTCTTCTTTTGTTTTCCAAAGCAAATGTGGGCCATGGGCAGCAGGGTCAGGGAGGAAGAAGAGTTTCCTGAGGTAGGTTCCAGTGTTATCCAGGGCTGAGGCCAGGGCTGAGGGCTCCTTTGGCTTTTAGGGTACATATGTACTTAAAATAAGGGCATCTTGATTTGGAAATTTCATTTGAACTGTGGATTTTGGAAAAAGTGACTATCATGTTTTTTTTTTGTGTGTGTGCTGCCTAGAAGAAAATGTTTATGAGGCCAAGAAGTGTTGACACATTGTAGTGTTCATGTGGGTTTATTAGGAGGAGATTATGTGCAAAGTACGATATGTACAAATTTTGGTATAAACATTTGTGGTGAGAGCCAAATTGGAATTATTTTGTCTTCTCTCAATATAGGGTATAACTAAAATAAGTTGGGAATATGAAGGCAGTTGTCACAGAGATACAGAATACAACTTCTAATGGGCAATAAAAATGAGGATATGCTCAGTCTTGGCCTAATCCAATCTTTGAATCAGTATAACTCTGAGCTTCATTTTCAAACCTTACTCCACTAATTATTTATCTGTAATTTATCCTCTGCTTTAGAGAAATAAGATCACGATTGCTAAGATTTAGTTGAATAATATTTGCTTAGTGTCTACCATGTGCAGGGTGCTATATTGCATGCTGGAAGGGATACCCAAGAGTATGAATCTGAAAACTAATTTAAGGAGTTGATAGTCAAGTTAAATTAAAGGAAATATTTTTAGGCGTCCAAGAAGGATAGCTAACTTCACTGAACATTTAATATTTATTATGCGGCAGGTTCTATTTAGTGTAAGTTACTTGTATAACTTATTTAATGTCCACCATACTCTTATAAGTTAGGTAATATTGTCATCCCGTTTTACAAATGTAAAAACTGAGTCATGGTCAGTTTCAGTAACATATGCAAAGTCACAGCTAATGAACAGGATTGTTAGGGTGTAAGGCCAGGAAGTCTGATTGATACATGCTCTTATCACTGTATACATGGAAGAGATAATGCCTGCTTCCATACCTAGGGGTATTTAGTCCTAATGAATTTGATCTTGCACAAATGCTTTGAAAATGAAGAATCTACATTGTATTTTTATGGATGGATAAGATGGGCTGGAATTTAAACTGGCACAGTAGGAGGGAGACAAGGCCAATGACCTAGTTGGGGAATAAAAATCGGCAGGCTATAAGAGTTCATGGTTTGAAATCTGACCATCCATCTTCCTCCTTCCATCCATCCCATTCCATATTTCCATCTCACTTTAATTCTGAGTTTAAGTCTAGTCAGAGCATCAGAATTAAGGTTTAAGTCCTGAGAAAAGATGGAAGTTGCAGTAGGCTGGGGCTGAGAGGTGATTATGAGAGCTTATACCCTCTTTCCTGTCATTCTGATAGAAGGAACTGAGTCCAGAGGAATTGGAGAATTAAAATCCAAGGTCTCTACAATTTTCACTTCTATCTCATACAATTTCAGTAATGGATGGCTCATTTAACTAAAACTTCTAGTTCCATTTTTTTTTAATATTTTATTGATTTTTTTACATAGAAGAAAGGAGAGGAATAGAGAGTTAGAAACATCGATGAGAGAGAAACATGGGACAGTTGCCTCCTGCAAGCCCCCTACTGGGGATGTGCCTGCAACCAAGGTACATGCTCTTGACCAGAATCAAACCTGGACCCTTCAGTCCGCAGGCCGACGCTCTCTCCACTGAGCCTAACCGGTTTCAGCTAGTTCCATATTTTTAAGATATAAATGAGAAATGGTTTTCTAAAGAATTATATTTATATTCTTTATCAACTCTGGAAGGAGGGAGGGAAGTGACTCTATTAAAATGTGCTTTCTGTGTTAAAAGTTAACCTCCCTTCCTTTATGAGAGGATGGTCACAGTGCCAAGTAAAAATTACAAAGTCCACATCATTCCCCAAGATACTTGGTATAAAACAATCATAGAACCTCAAAATTTTAAACTAGGAAAACCTAGTAGTAATAGTATCTGCTCTATTAATGAGAAATAAGACTTCCCCAAACCATAGCTCTGGTTGTTCGCAGAGGCTTAATTGGAACAATCTCTTCAGCAAGTAGATTTTTTTTTTTACTAGAAACGGAGCTCATGCGTCTTCTAATCACGTATGCCTCGCATGGTACCCAGTTCAAACCGGCATTGACATTGATGCATTATTATTAATAACTAATATTTTTCATTGATCCTTTAAACTCCTGGCAAGTCTTTTCATTCCCCATAGATCTAGCTGAGTATCTTGCACCCAATCAATGCATTTGATTAACTGATGCCGGGAAGCAAGGGTGGAGACCCAAATCACTTGCTCTTGGATGAAGATGTGAAACTCAGCAGATTCTTCATCTTGAGGCATTCAATGGCTACTCTGAACCTGAAGATTTGTGTGTGAAGGGAACATTCCGTGGAAAACGCGCTTTAAAATTTGTGTGAGCGAGAGGGAGTGGATTTGAAAATTTACTTTAATCCTGACATCTAAAGGAAATCTATGGCACGGAGCCTCCTATTAAATGAAACTCAACGTAAAAATAAATAAATAAAAGTTGGCGCGAATACCCTTGCTAACAAAAGCTGCTGAATCTCCAACACCTCGTACAGAGATTAATCCCTTCCTACAGGCCAAAATCTAATTATAAACCATTCTAATTAGCCGGGAAGTAGGGCTGCTGTTTTCTTGGAGGAAAGTGTCTAGGAAGGGATACTACCGCTGCCTGCAAACTCCAGAAGGAGGCAGAGAGAATGTAGGTGCTAATGCAAGTCGGCCGTCACACGGGAAAGCTTATTTGCTTGCATCCGTTGGCTCCTGCCTGTGTATTTTTATGGGGCATCCGCAGTTTATTTTGCCGCGTAAAGTTTGCTATAGTTCCAGTTTCACTGTAGCGAGCCTTTAAACCTCAAATAAGCGTTATGTAAAATATTACTTTTACTTTACATTAAATGGATCTTCAAAACTTTCGAGAGCTCTAGGGCAAAAAAGCAGCAAATCTTCTAGGGAATAGCTTTAATATTCCAGATATAATGAGTTTGTTTTACATTCTCTTGCTTATTTTTATTTCCTCTGGACTGTTTTCACTCTGCTTCCTTTCATATCCCAGTTAGCAAAGGAATTGACCAGAACTAAGAACAGCCTCAGAGCAAGAGCGGAAAATCTGCTGTGCTTGTCAGATACTGGCCAACCACTGATTACTGCCCAAGGGGAATTTGTTTCCTTTAGAAACTTCTTGGTGGGTTTTCACTAGGGTTTTTCTCTCTCGTGAGGATATTCATCGTGGCATTGAGAAAGCGGGAGCTTTTCAATTTTCTTAGGATTTTTAAATCCTGGGTTTGTATGCCATTTTAAAGGGTGAGAGGAAAGAAAGGCCTCTCCATAATACCAAAATCAGGAAAAGAGCATCCTGGTAGATGGTACAAATGTGATGAACCCGGAAAGGTCTACATGAATAGGCAAAGGGCTACATGAATCATGCCGGATACGTGCAAGACAACCTGTCCTTTTCTTTAGCTTTTGCCTATGGAAAAGATGCAAATTCATCCATTTGATTCTATGGGAGATATTTGGGATTAAATAGGCTGTATTTGTCAGAGTCTTATCAGGAAATGGGATTCACCCCAAGTTCAAATGACACTAATGAAGGGACTTTTTTTTTTTAATAAAAATGTGTGCAGGTCTAGGGCAGTGGTTCTCAACCTTCCTAATGCCACGTCCCTTTAATGCAGTTCCTCATGTTGTGGTGACCCCCAACCATACTAGCAACGAAAATAATTTTATGGTTGGGGGTCACCACAACATGAGGAACTGCATTAAAGGGACGTGGCATTGGGAAGGTTGAGAACCACTGGTCTAGGGGGATAAAGAGAAGATACGAAGGCACCCAGAGATTAGTAACCATCTCTGGCACTTAGAGCTAGCCACCCACCCTAGGGTCAAAGGACTTAAGGGAGGCAAAGTGCTAGGGGTGCCACTGAGGACTGGAAATATGGAAAGGGGACATGGTATAGGAGCACAGAGTGCTACAGTTGAGTACAGAAAAGTGTGTGTGTTTGAGGGGGCAGAAACAAATGCAAAATTACTAGCAGTCAAGGAATGAATGTAGGCATTAACAGAAGTTCCTGGTAGATGTTTTTGTCTACCTGCATAGAATACTGAGAAATAATACAGTTTTATTTTAGGTTTTATATTCTTAGACTTTTATTTAAAATTTGCAAATGGACTTAATGATTCACTTTTAAGGAGTCGCTTATTCTCCCGTTTGTGCAGGTGCAATGCCATTATGTGAGAAATCGTGTCTCTTTAAATGTCGTACCCTGGGGGCCTCATTGCTTCATTTTATTTCCTGTGAAGGGGTGATCTAGATCTGGTCAAGCTGGGTGGGTTTGGCAGAGAGATTCCACTTGAGAAGCCAGGATCAAAGTCACATAAGGGCTGTGGTGAGGTACTGTACACAAAAATGCAAATTTAGCAATCTGAGGAGAACAGAAATAATTAATTAGCTTAACTATCCCAGTGGTTCTGAGGCTGATAGGCTAGTCACACTGAACTTTCCATTTCCTCCTTCCTGGTCCCAAATATTCCAGGTGCTTCCCTTTTCAAGCCAGGTGCTTCCATAGCTCTGCAATCTGGACCTCTATTTGTGTGTGTGTGTGTGTGTGTGTGTGTGTGTGTGTGTGTGTGTGTGTGTGTGCGCGCGTGCGCTCAAACTATCCAGCACATTCTCCAGCCCCGTCTCTATTTTAAGGCTCTAACTTTCTCTTTACAGGGTCAACTCAAATGTGTGTCCAGCTGAAACCGGTTTGGCTCAGTGGAGAGAGTGTTGGCCTGCGGACTGAAAGGTCCCAGGTTCTATTCCGGTCAAGGGCACGTCCCCAGTAGGCAGCTGATCGATGTCTCTCTCTCATCGATGTTTCCAACTTTCTATCCAGCTCCCTTCCTCTCTGTGAAAAATCAATAAAAATATATTTTAAAAAAATGTGCATCCATATTGGTGTTTCTTCCCTCAAAAAGAATTATTTTCTAGCTGAAATTTAAATTCCTTTAAGATTAGGAGGATATCATAGCTGCATATCTATTACACTGTCAATAATGTCAAATAACAATCTAAATGGTGGCTTGGAATGCTGATCAATATTTATGCTGATTGTCGATATTTACAGTTAATTTAAGGACATGGTAGAATTAAATTTCCCTGCTCTTTTAAAGTTAAGAATGGACATGTTAGTTGCTCTGGCCAATGATGTGTGATGGTAAGTCATACATTTAAGTTAAAGAGTAAGCCGTTAGAACGAGTGCATGATTCCCCACATTTCCTTCCAAATTCCAAGATATTCTAGTTGCTGGGGCTTCATTAATCTGCCTCCCTGAAGAGATAGGATTTGCTGTAGATTTTCCCACTCACCCAAGATGGACATGATAGGTAACTGAGAGAGGAGGATAATTTGTCTAAAGGCACTGTAATTTTGAGTTATTTATTACTTCAATCTACCTCATTAGGAGTAATCAACAGTTTTAAGAAATATCACTGATAGGGACTGAATGTTTGTTTCCCTACAAACTTCATATGTTGAATTTCAAATCCCTGATGTGATGGTTTTAGGATGAAATCTTGGG
The DNA here is from genome assembly GCA_004026805.1 of Lasiurus borealis. Lineage (NCBI taxonomy): Eukaryota > Metazoa > Chordata > Mammalia > Chiroptera > Vespertilionidae > Lasiurus > Lasiurus borealis. The sequence continues at coordinate 28,070 of PVJN01001446.1, forward strand.
AAGGTAAATAATTAATAAGAGCAGCACCTTCATGGAAAGAAGGAATAATCTTAGAAGAAGATTCATGTCATTTGCTTCCACTTTCTCTGTTCCCTGCCATGTCAGGTTATAGTAAAAAGACAGCCATCTACAATCCAGGAAACTGGTTCCCACCAAAACCCAATCATACTGGCATGCTGATCTCAGACTTCCTCCAGAACTTTGGGAAATAAATTTCTATTGTTTATAACCCACCCAGTTTATAGTAATTTCTTATAGCAGCCCAAACTGACTCTGAATATCACTATGTAGTCTAATGGAATACTTTAAGTCCTACTGGAGAAAAAGAAAGGAAGAAACAAACAAACAAACAAACAAAAAACAACTAAAAACCTTATCAAACAATGTCACATAAAATAGTGAACAAAAACAGCATATAGGAACCTCAACAGTGAAGTCCTTGAAGGGATATTAGGAAGAACAAATACAGCTGTGTGAACAGACATGGCTGTGCTTTGGCGTATGTGTATAGAAAGAGGGAGGAAGGGGCCATGAAAGAATCCATTTGCCTCTTGTAGAAGTTCTGAGGTGGAGAATTATTCTGGAAATATAAAAGCATAAGTAAAGCTGGCCCAGATTATCAAGTGAGCAAAGTTCATAAAATCCTAGCATCAAAGGATTGGAGGAAGATCGTCCAAGGTCACTTGGTTCATTCACCTCCTTTCAAGTAGGATCACACCAAAACCATCCCGGAAAAGTGAGAAGCTCTTTTATTTTTAAAGCTTTCTATAGAAAGATTTTCTCTGACAGAACTGTTTTTCAGCGCGTGTTAAAATCTCTTTTCTGAATGATACACCTCGCTCCCATTCAGGACACTCAATATAACACCCAGCATCCGTATTGGTTTCCTAGGGTTGCCATAGCAAATTACCACAAACTTGGTGTCTTTAAACACAGGGATTTATTTTCTCACAGTTCTGGGGCCTGCAAGTCTAAAATCAAGATGTCAGCAGGGCCATCTTTCCTCCGAAGGCTCTAGCGAAGAATCTTTCCTTGCTGCTCGGGGCTCTCAGCAGTCCTTGGCTTTTTGTCTTGTAGCCCCATCATTATCACTCGAATTTCTGCTTCCATTGTCACACGGATTCCTTCCTGGCATATGTCTCAGTGTATCTTCATCTCTTTTAGTAAGGACACAAGTCACTGCCTTAGGGCCCATAATAAGGCAGTGTGAACTCATCCTTACTTAATCAAATACAACTGAAAAGACACTATTTACAAATAAGGTGATATAATGAATTTTTAAATGGATACACATTTTTGTATGAATACTATTCAAAATGCTACAGCATCCTTTGCACCATTTGTCCTGAAGCTGAAAATATCTATGGCTTTTTTTTTTAAATTGCACCCATAATTGATCTTTCTTATAGTTAATGTGAATATTACAGTGCATCTAATGGAGATTTCATTTAATTACTTCTCTTGATGGTTTATATGAATACAAATAATTTTCAGGTATAAATATGAATATAACACAGCACCAGTTTTTGGTGGAAGGAGAGAAATCAGTCTAAGATTCAGGAATTATATTTGGGAATGTAATAATCTAGTCATACTGGTTGATTAAATGAAATAAATACATTTTATAAGTCAAGATGTATTATGTTTTAGTATTTAGTGTGGAGTTCTCTTGGCCAGAAATAATGCAAAGATGTAGAGGAAGGCAAAGTGAGATGCACTGAAGTAATCAAGGAGACTTTAGAAAGGAGGAGTTAGATATACAGGATAAATAGGATTTTTATGAAAGACATATTCTATTAGGGGAACTACATGATAAAACAGTAGAATGGACAAAGGAGTGTCAGTCAAGAGAATCAACTGGCCACAGAAGTTTAGCCAGAGAAGCGAATTTGTAAAGAGAACAGCTGGGCTTTGGTTTATAAAAATGAATCAGGTCTTCATGTGGAAGACGTTCAATGGGAAATTTGTTAACTCCAAGCATGATCCTGTCGGTGTTGGAGAGGTTCTGGAAGTATTTGGACCTTAGAGAGACATGATGGCCTAGCCAGCATGGCTAAATGGTTGGGCATCTGGAAGATCAGAATGTGATTTCTGGTCAGGGCACATGCCAGGTTGCAGGCTTAATCCCCAGTGTGGGGTGTACAGGAGGCAGCTCATCAATGATTCTCTCTCATCATTGATGTCTCTCTCTCTCCCCGCTTCCTCTCTAAAATAAATAAAAATATGTTTTTCAAAAATAGAGATACATGATATCGATGATGTGGATGAATATAAAATTGATTGCAGAATAAGAGCTATGTTTTAGTACAGGAGTGTATAGATTTTTGCAATGGCCCAAGAGATTTCTGAGAACTTGTGAATATTGAGTAATAACATGGCTGCTCTCACATGGAAATTATTTTTTTCCACAGAAGGGATTCTGCTGATGGGTTTGTGTGGTTTTCTAATAATGGTCTCCGAGAGAACACACTTTCCTTTCCCACATATCCTTCACTCCTTAGCATATGAGACCATCACCGCCACCCCCGTGTGTGAAATCTGCTGCTTTGGCGGCTCTCCACTTACGCTGAGTTCCATTTAAGAGAATAAAGAAAAGTACATCCTCAGCCTTCACTGTTGGGAAAAATCTCCTTATTCAGCAAAAGATAATGTAAGGTTGCCCCGTTAACTCAGCCTTGCAGAAAACATTCTTGTCAGTTGGCATGAGCTTTGTTCCTTTCACCTCAGGCAGGTGGTAAAGGCATTTTGCAAAGGAGGATTCCAAATTAGGTTAAGCACCAAAATAGGGATATGGCCTGGCTCACCCTGGTGAAGGGAGATTAGACTGCTGAAGTATATCCAAGTTCACCTCTTAGAGCCATGTTGCAGTGCAGCTCTTGGGAGAATAAAAATAGAGAGAATGGTTGACTGTGTGCTGCCTTTTCAAACTTCTTTACGCTGGCTTTGCCCTGCAAATGATTACCTGCCTTATTCTAGCCAGACGTCGCTTTCTCTGTCTGGGCTAACTCAATGTCACTTCCTTATCAAAGCATTGGATTTATCTCCGGGCGTGAGGATATTAACAAGGTCTTCTAGGACATTGAAACTTTCATAAGACATACAAGGATGATATTTAAGTGGTGAAATATAAGATCCCAAATTAAGTTTAGTGTTAGCTATTTTCTTAACTTCTCTCTCTCTATATATACTTTTCAGGAATTCACTTTTTGCCAATATTCTTCTTAAATAGAATCACTCAAATTATGACATGTGACTGTAGGTCATTTTCACAGATATATATTATTCCGCTGTATTATTACACAATAGATTTTATTACTGTTGAGAATTTGTATATGTAGTTTCCCCCAAGATTTTTGCTCTTATAAATGGTAGTGCTATAAAAATTCTGTTGTATGTCTACGGGTGAATATGAGCAAATCTTTTCTCCTAGGTATGTACAAAGTAGTCAGATTGCTAGAGTTATAGGTTATACAAATGCTTAATTTTGTGATACTATTAAACCATGTTCCAAAGTGGTTGTACCAATTTATACTCTTACTAATAGTGTTTAAAAAATCTTGTAGATATTAAAATTTTTGGTAATACAGACATTATTCTCTTTTCCAGTCAAATGACACTAAATATAAACATGCTTTGGGTTTTATTACATTACTTTCATTACTAAAAGGTTTTGAGCCCCTTATATACTTAATGACTATACATGTTTCCTCACATTTTAAATGGGTATGGCAAGTTGTCTTAATGTCTAGTGTCATTTCTTAGTAAATTTTGTCTGGGAAAAAAAAAAAAGCTAGAAACTCATTTTTATTTCTTTGGATTTCCCCAAATAGTATCCACAAAAGTCTTGCCAGCAATAGTTTCCTCTATAAAATGAATGGATTTTATGACTTCCTATGCCTCATCAGTTGGAAATCCTCCAGGAAGAGTTAGAGTTTGCATGAAGCTGTGTTGGACACAAAGCAAGACTAAGTACATATTACCTAATTTTTGCTTCTAAGGAACTTAAAATTTTGAACAGACACCTTGACTTAAGCCCCTCACTATTTCTCCTACCACTTATCAATTTATTTTTTACTTCCAGTTTTGTTTCATTCTGGCCAAAACAGAGGTGTAGTTTAATTTTCATTTATAACTCTCACAATATCTAGATAATATTAATATATATATTTAACATAATAATTATTTTATTTTTATTAATAAAAATAAGGAAGTATTAACCTAACATGTTAAAAGTGATCATGTTTACAATCAGACTTGTCAACTGCCCATTGGACTTTGTGCTTCTCAGAGGCAGCCTCTGTCTGACCACTTTTCATATCACAGTGACTGAACATGTACATCACATTCAAGATTCCTGAATTATGCCTCCAGGCTTTTTAGTATCAAACTTCAAAGCTATTCAGAAGAAGAGATTTGTAGGTTACCCAGCTTCAAAGCATACTTGAGATTATATAACATCATTAAACAGAGCAATCTAGGAGACAAAGACAAGGGCTGAAGTCAAAGAAGTTTTAAAGACATTATACATAATTTTCTTTCTATTATTTTTCCTCTCAATTTATTAAAGCCTCTCTCCCACTCAAACACATGTCAAAAGAGCATGCTATGGGGTGTGTTGTGGGTATATGTAGGGAGAAGGTTGTTCTGTACTCACAACTCGGCCTTCTCATTTCCTTAGGTCTCCTTGCTCTATCTTAAATGTTCCCTGATATATTTACATCCATTACATTGACTAAGCATATAAATTCTTCTTTGAACAAATAGTCTATTTCCACAAATCATATGATGAAGCACATCTGTCTCACCATCTGACAAATAGCCAATGTCAAGGATATGACCTAACAAATTCTCTAATTTTTCTCATATTTTAACATTTATCTCTCCTTAGTTCAGTAGCATTTGTCAACCTGCTCTACCCATGGAAACCCTTACTTTAATGCTCTTATTCACAACTAAATTTACATTTTTGGCTATAATAAATTTTATTTTGTTGAGAAATATTACTTCATGAGATTGAAGCCCAATGAACTCCCAAAGATAAGACTTTCAGAAGGAAAAGTACTCATTTTCTTTAAGGCTAGAAAAGACAAGAACAAATTATATCTATATCTATATCTATATCTATATCTATATCTATATCTATACATATCTATGTAAGTAGATAGGTAGATAGATAGATAGATAGATAAGGTTATGCATCTGTTTGTCAAATTGTAAATTCTCCTCTATCAAAGAACATTGGTAAAGGATTGAAAATATCAATGAGCTTTCTAAGTTAAATATAACTGCAAAGATGTATGAATTATTATGAATTTATTGCATAGGGAATATACTAGTAAACATTGTTAAGCATGAAACTAAATTATATATATATACACATACATATAATTTTTAAATTGTGTATCACTTCATGTGCATGTTCTTCAATTATAGTTATAAAGATATATGGTAGCCAAATATTTTATAATTGATCCACAATCTTTATTTGATAGGTAGGGGGACAAAATGACTTATTGTCCAAATATTGATACTTTTGAGAATGCCAAGTGATGCTAATAATTAGATAGTGATAATAGGCGTAAATAGAGACTTTGACAGGCAATGAGGGACAAATTGTCAACCTAGATTTAAGGTGCAGAGGACTTAAATGGCTTGATCATGTTCCTTTTAAGTGTCACATAACACCAGAAACCAGGTGCTTTAGAATTAGGAATGTATTAGAACTAATAAGTTAGTTACAATCTGAAAATGTACACTGATCATTTTGGCCAAGGTCTGAAGATGATTCACATGATACTGCTAACCACACGTCAGATCAATGAAAGTAATGTTTGAACTGCATTCTCTCAGTTTCTCATTGGACTTGAGATGGTAAAGGATTCTGACAGCATGGCTGCCCGTTGGGTAACCCAGGCCGATATGACATAATCCGTCCTGATTTAGTCAACTTGTCGATGAAAGGCATGATGACCCTCTGTACATTAAGTACTCATCTCAACAACTCTCTAGGCATGGGTGGGTGGTCTTTTCTCCATCATTATCCCTGTTTCCCTACTTAGCACTATGATATATGAAAGACATGCTTACTAGTTTTCCTTCTTTTGTCTTCAGTGTAACACAGAGAGAACACCTATTGGGTATCAGAAATATGCTAGTATCTTTCACATATATGACTATTATTTATTATATTTTGAGATGTGAGTAGTTTTTCTTACCAAGTAAGTCAAATTAATCCATTTCTGCATCTTGCAGGCTTTCTAGTTCACCATGAGCCTTAACATTAGATGGAAAGAAGCCATCTATAGGACTGCCAGAATTCTCATGGTCAGTGAAAGGCTTACTAAGAAACTTTATTCCAGAAATCACTCCTGTTATATTCCCATCTTCATTCACAAAAAGAAAGCAAAAGATGAAATTTCTGCTACATTTCAATACACCTACTTCAGAACAGTGAAACGATATTTGGATTTGCTTATGCATTTTACCAAAGGCAATTTGTAGAGAGAGTTCAGGGTGAATCTTTGTTTCATACAGGCAAAATCTATTGAAGACTTGTTTGGATGTAAGTCTTCCCTAGGCCTTACCGGTATCTTATCACAAAGACTAAAATCTATAAGAACAAATAATTCAAAGACATCAACTATTCTGTTTATAAGGAAGGCACAAATTGCAGCCTGACAAAATTTAAAAATTGTGTTTTCAAAGTTTTAAATAGCAAGAGGAAACAGGAAATTTTCAAGAACAAAACAACATTAAATATGAGATTTGAAGAGATGAGTAAAGTTCTGACTTAGACAAATAAAAGTCAATAAAATTTTCTGTCAGAAAAAATAGCATAGGTTGCAGCATGGAAACAGGAAAATATACAAAGGATTATGATCAGGGAACAGGCAAAACCAAACCTTTGCTGGCATTTGGGATCAAAAAGTAAATGGTACAAAAATAATGGTAACTAGGATTACTTTTAAATCCCTTCTCAGGAGAAATTAAAAAATGATCCATCTTTTTTTTTAAGAAATGTAATTTTTAATAAAAGGTGAATTCTATCTTAAGACATTAAGGTTTGTTATATTTAAAGCTGTGCCATGGCATTATTTCAATTAATTTTCATAATATATCTGCGATATTTCCATTTGTGGGGTAGATGGCTGAGATAAAAAAAGGATTATCGCTACCCTGGTGGGGCAAGTAATGTCCTCATCTTCTCTCTCCCACTGGAAGAAAGTGTTTGGTCAAAGAGCAATACCTTTCCACACACAGGAGGCTTGCTTTCCTGTTGAGATTTCATTTGGGCTCCGAAAGTGGGACAATGAGTTTGTCAGGGAACTTTAGTAGATTAAGCCACTGCTTCAACCATGCTAATAAGGCTGCTGCACTCAAACTGTGAGCAGAGCCTTGCCAACTCCAAACCGCTGCTGCACGGTGAGCTCATCAGTCCACCTGCCAGGCACCTAGCACTTCAGTCCTGGCTCCTAGGCCCGGCAGGCTGAAAATTAGCTCCAGCTACAGGCTTTGGCCTCCTATACACAGATGCTACTGCCTATAGTCCTCACTGCCATCTTCAGGCCCAGCATCCATCCTTCTAACACAACTGACCATTTTCTAGGCTGGCAGAGACCATTGTGCAGATGGAATCAGTATGAATGTCCAAGTGGAAAATCAAAGCAAATGCAGATGGAAACACAAGGTGTAGACCAGACCTTAGATCCAAATATGGAGGGAGGGGCTAGCTAGAATGAACGTGCTAATTAATGACCTTGGAAATATCCTCATTGGCTAAATAATAAAAATTTATCTGAGCTGGTTTTACTAGTAAATCCAATTCAGGGAATATGCCCAAATGCAATGGATCCAGTTAGTTTCCGTCCCTAAAAAACATTGGATTCAGCTAGTTTTAATCCTTGAGGGTCATAATGCAGGTGCATGAGATAGTAGGGCAATACATTATTTGCATATGATTAGCATGTAATTCACACTTTTCTATTTAGCCTCTGTAGTTTGTTCACAGATTCCTTCCAAGTGAAGATTTGTTTATTTTTCTTTTCTTTTTTTTTCTTTTGGGATGATCTAGTTTAGCTATTCCAAAGATTTGTTTCTTCCTCCCTAAGTCTTAACAGAAATACTCAGGAGGAAGAATGTATCATGAAATCAGCATCATGTACAGCAAATCTCCTAGGCTTAACTTAGCACACTCATCAGTGTTCTGAGCTCTCTGAATTCTCTTTCTGCAGTTCTTTTCAAAGGGCATTCATAAAAGGACATGCCAGTCTCCCAGCGTGGAAAGTGAACTAGTTTTGCTACGGAAAAATATACCTTGAATTGTAGTCCCCCATGTTTCTAGCAAGTGAACCTCTCTGAGTTTTAATTGCCAGTGGTAATGGGAGAAAGAAAAATTACTGTCTTGTGGTCTCATATGGTGATTGTTAGGATCAAATGAAATAGGGCATGCAGATACATATGGTGAATATTGAACTTGTTTTTAAGTGTTTTTTTTTATATATAAAGTTCATATGGGATTTAGCATTGATTTTTATTTTTTTATTATTACATTAAAATAAGTATTTATCTTGATTACTGAATATTTTCATGATTTTCAAATTTTGTTCTTGCAGTCACTATTTTAGTTGCCTTACTCTAGACTTCAACCTGGACACTTACTAGTATCTATATAATAAAAGCCTAAGTGACCTTTATGGTGGAATGTCAAGAATGACTGGTCGCTATGATGCACAGTGACCACCAGGGGCAGGAGCTCAATGTAGGAGCTGCCCCCTGAGGGTCAGTGCACTCCCACAGTGGGAGCAGCTGCTCAGCCAGAAGCTGGGTTCATGGCTGGTGAGCACAGCGACAGGCAGTGGTGAGAGCCTCTCCTGTCTCTGCGGCAGCACTAAGGAGCAGTGAGCTGACCGGTAAGGAGTGAGGGATCTCAGATTGCAAAAGGGATGTCTGCCTGCCAGCTCAGGCCTAAGCTGGCAGGCAGACATCCCCTGAGGAATCCCAGACTGCTAGAGGGTGCAGGCAGGGCTGAGGGACCCCTCTCCAGTGCATGAATTTCATGCACTGGGCCTCTATTAGTTCTATAACAGAAAATGTTTCAGCCAACCAGATACTGCTGTAGAAGAGCTGAAGAGAGCTACTGAGTATATCAGATATCCTCGTCAACTCAGAAGCAACTTAGTGTACTACGGCATTTAGAAAAAAGTGTTGACATTGTTAACCTTGAATCCCTCTCCAGAATAAATTTTTGCTTCTGGTCTCTCATTGCCCAGAAGGATGGAGCATCAATTTCTTAGCTGCACATTTAGTCTTAATACACAATTCATCTGTCCATTTAATTGATTGTCAATACTGCACAAACATCCTATTCTCATTTCAGATTGCAGTGTCTTAACTCTCTTGTTCTTTTTTTCGGTGCTTTACTTTTTTTTCTGATTGAGTAGAAAAAATACTAACCAGCCTACATGTTTCAACTGTATTCTCACTTCACTGCTAGGCCTTCCCAGAGATTCCAGCCAAAGATGATCTTTCTTCCTAATGTACACAGTGAGTACTGCCTCATAGTACAGGAGTTAAGTACATCAGCTTTATCATTGCTGAATTATTTTGTGTATATGTTTTGCTAAATTTTTGGTTCAACTAGTTGGTAAAATCCCCAAAAAGCAGAGAACATGTCTTAAGTTTTATTTTCTCCCTATGGCTATTACCCATGGAATTTTACACACACACTTATTTACTCAAACATACACATTTTATTTCTGTATGAAGGTCTCTGGCACTCTTGTATTTCAAACAATAACATGCATTCCATATAATTTATCTTTAAGCAGTATGGTTAACCTTGTTAAAAATATTTTACTGCTTTTGTAGAAAGAGGAGAAGAATAAGAATAAGAATAAGAATAAGAATAAGAAGAGGAAGAAAGAGAAAGAGAGAGAGAGAGAGAAAGAGAGAGAGAGAGAGAGAGAGAGAGAGAGAGAGAGAGAGAGAGAGAGAGAGATGATAGTGAAACATTTGATTAGCTGCCGCCTGCATACCCCCTACCAGGGAGGGATGGAACCTACAACCCAGGCATGTGCCCTGACTAGGAATCAAACTGGCAATTTTTTGATGCACAGGACAATGCTGAACCAACTGAGCCACACTGGCCCAGGTTACTATGGTTATATGTTGTCCTAAAATATATCTAATAGTTTCCTGTGAATTAGTTGAGTTCCCTAATTTGATTATTAGCTCTCCATGACAGGAAATAAAAATTTTCCCTTCATTTGGATTATTTTTAGCAACCTACTGTCAACCACTGAATTTTCTGGCTCAAACTTGTAAGGAATCTACAGATACCTCTGACTGGATTAGAAAAACAAAAGCAATCATTAACTTTCCCACAGATATTCTACCCATAAAGTTGCCCCATATTTCAGGAATTCACTCTTTCTAACTTAATAAAGATTTAAGATATTTATCTTTACTGTAAACTTTGCTGAACAGTATAGAAGAGTTTTTTAGTTTAATTTTTTTTCTTTTGTAGAGACAAAAATGTTGACAAGAAATTTTAGATGCATATATCCTTCCTTTATATTCTACTTATTTTTCATAATATTTTATTTACAGGCTAATAGGAACGCTTTTGAAATTTGATAACACTTGTAATCCACTTTTGCCAGGCAGAAAAGCATGGGAACAGAAGGTATTGGGCAAAGTTTATCTGTAATTAAATTTTACAAAATATACATTACTCTCAAACTGGAATAGGATCTCAAGAACAGATCAGTCTAGGAGCTGCAGCAATGGTGGCCAACTGAAGTCTAGCCTGGTTGCCAGAATTTATTTGTATCATGTTTATCTCCAGCTCTCTTAAAAACAGTTTTTCACTTGCTATGAAATTATTCTTCCAGAAAGAAAATATGCTTTTTACGAAGCATATATGAAGAGAAAAGGACCCTAAACGAGAAATCCTTATGCTGAAATTTTACTTCCAAAGTTGCAATGAATCATCTTGAAATCTGTAAATTTTTATTAGAGCATTATTTTTCTCCCCTAGTGGAATTCCTCTTGTATATTAAATGTTTACCCTTTATATTATCTACCAACTGATTAACTCAACTGGTGGTGTACTGGTGTACTGGTGTACTGGTTTATATACACCAATTTTTATGAGTTCAGTAAAGCCAATCTTTAAACAAAGTGCTTATACAAGAAAGATAAATTACATTCACTTTATTTAAATATATTATATTAAAAACAAAAAATGAATACTCAACACATATAGTCTTAAATATTTTACTAAGTTACTATACCCATGCTTTTAAGAGTCTCTGTAGTGGAAATGCAATACAATGGTGTGCTATGCTATATCTCTTCCCAATCCCACATTCAATTGAAACATTTTGGTAGCCTGAAATTGATAGAAATCAGCAAACACTATAAATTAGGCCTTGATTTATTGCTTTGTTGATAGTCTTGACTTAAGAAAGTAATGGAGCAAGTGTTATTGTTGTTCTGAAGTTAATGTTTCTTTTATTAAAGTATAGTTATGATACAATATTATATTAATTTCGGATACACAACATAATAATGCAACATTTATATACCTTATGCGGTGACCAACATAAGTCTAGTAAGCATACACAGTTATTACAATATTACTGACTCTATTCCTATGCTGTACATGACAACTACATGGCTTATTTGTTCCATAACTAGAAGTGTGTAGCTCTTCTCTCCCTTTACCTTTTTTTTTATCCATCATCACATTCACCCCCCTATGACAGCTATCAGTTTGTTCTATCTATCTATGAGTTTTCTGTTCTGTTTTGTTTGTTCATATTTTCAGATACTACAAATAAGTGAAATCATATGGTATTTTAATTTTTCTGTCTGATTTATTTAACTCAGCATATTACCCTCTAAGTCCACCTTGTTGTCAAGAATGGCAAAATTATGTTCTTATTTATTACTAGTTATGTTCTTATATATATATGTCATTTTTTAATAAACGAAGTCTCTGCAAGTCTTCATTATTTTATTCTCTTCTTCTTTTAAATAGACAGAAACTAGCAACCTGCATCAAATTCAAACTGCACTCATAGTCATATGCAATCATGGTTGACCTAGAGATCATAAACAATCAACAAAACATTCTAGGACCATCACTTGGCTATATGGGGTCTGCAATAAGTATTGCGTGTTTTGTAATTATTTGCAAACTGTGTGCTATACTTTTATTTAGTTTTTCAAAATTATAATATGTATATGTACAGACACACACACAGAGTTAGACTGCTTGGAGGGGAGAGGAGCCAAACCAGCACAGCATTGCTAATAACTAAAGTGTGATCAGATAAATATATAAAACATCAGCATTCAAAAAGTATGGCATTACAGAAAATTGACAGATAGATAAATGTAAAAGGATAGAGAATCTAGTAGTAGATTCACATTTGTTCACATTTATGTTATCATTAACTTTGCGATTCAGAAGCCAAAGCACTTCAATGGGTAATGAAAATCCAAATTCAACAAATAATGCTGCAATAACTAGATATGCTTATATGATGAAAATATGTATATACAGAGAGGCTATATATATATATATATATATATATATATATATATTCTCTCTCTCTCTCTCTCTCTCTCTATATATATATATATATGTATATATATATATATGTGTATATATATATATATATATATATACATAGATACACACACACACACACACACACACACATATATATGTATTTATATAGTTTATCCTCTCTATATTCCTACATATATCTCATATAGGGGTTTGGATTACAAATGTACATGCACTCATCAAAACGTAGTTAATATATACTTAAAATTTATTTAGACATAAATTTTAACTCAAAAGGAAAAAATCTATAACATTTCACTATAATTAATCATTTGCATGATGCAATATTTAAGAGTATCGGTATTTGAAATTTACTTTGGAATGCACCAAAATTCTCGATAGTTCATATAGAATTCACTATTAAACTGAACTTTTCTATATGTCTAAAACTATTTGCAATAAAATGTTAAAAAGTTAAATATATAGCTCTAATTAATATTAATCAAGAGTTTACTGTGTGTTCTTCATTACTCTCAATGCTTTCCATGTAAATGCACTTTTAATCCTTACAAGAATACTTTAGGGTAGATTCTGTTTTTATCTTCATTTTACAGATGAAGAAAATGGAACAGAAACAGATTAAATGAAAATAAACAAGGATACATTTTCATCCATGTAGTAAGTAACTTACAAGGAATTGGAAGAGATACATAGAAGAACAACAATTGCATGAAAGAGGTCCAGATATTTGTGAGAAAGAAACCTATAATCCATTCTTTTTTTCTACATTGGAACTAGGTAATGTAAGAGTAGATAATTCTCCTATCTGAAAGCATATTAATATGAGAAATACAGAATTGAATGCATATTAATTATGTTAACTATGAAAGATAGGGTATGGCAATTGCATGAGAAGAAGTGTGATTGAAAAAGAGAGTTTGAGCACTGAGAGGTAGATCTGAAATCCAGTCAAATAGGAACTCTGATACCCCAAAACTGTCACACATAACAGCATTCTGCATTCAAGAAAGAGGTCTTGTATAACTTCCATTGAGAAATATAAAATTTAAATTTATTATTTAATGTAGTTTATTATAGAGTCAAAGCTACATTTTAAAAATCAAATGTATACTCTCAATGAGACAATATCCATTGAGGTTTAAAAGTAAACTATACATTTTTGTCATAATACCTATATTGTCTCAAAGGGCAGAACAAAAATAAATATTACTAAGACAAATGCTACCTCTCAGCCATATTATTATCATAATTGATCTATAACTTATTTCTCTTTTCTCTGTTAGAAAGAAACTAATTGAATTGTTAGGTTGTGCAAGGTAAGTGAAAAGAGTCAGGTTATATTCAACAATCACATCATAGTTGCTTCCTCTAGTCAACACTTCCTCCTCTTTCTCAGACATAAATGGAATGTAGAAAATAGGGAATCACATAGGAGAGTTAACAATTAATACCATGATAATAATAAATGCTAAATTTTCTATTCCCCAATTTAATCTATCTTTCCAGAAAATTTTCAAATATTTTGATTTCAAAATAGCCTGCATCATATCATGTCCGGAAAAGTGAAGAGAGAATGACGTACTACATTAAAAAAAAAAAGCCAAACAAAACTACAATTTAATATGACATATAATATATAAGCATTGACTTCATATCAATTTAATTATTTTTATTTAGTAAATGCTTTGTAATCAAGAGTGTGCACTATTATATTTTGACTGATGTCTATTAAACATAGTTCCGATTGTTCTTCTGGCCTCTTTCATTTCGAGAAAGGTAACCTGGAAAGCATTTCTGGAGTATTTTTTTCCACAAAAATCACCATGAACATAGATGGCTCCAGGAATTTGTGCACTGGTTCGCCAATACCCTCGCTAAGCTCTTGTCCCATCTTTTCATTGTATCCTAATCAATGAATGAGTAATATCTTCTCTTGGTCACTAGACAGCACCTACAAGGTTTTATCCTCACCGAGGTGATGTCAAAGGAACATGTGGCAAAAATATCTTCTTATGTTTTATAGTGAGGCAAACTTTTTCTAGAAGTCTCCAGCAAATTTTCCTCCACATCTTACTGGCTAGAATTGGGTCACTGGGCCACTGCTATAGACAGAAAGGGCTGAGGCATGAATATATGGTATGTGAAACCTCTATTTTAGGAGAACAACTTTGAGAAGACAGAAGTGCTTGGTGTCTACAACACTAGCTAATACAAGAAAATAAAATATTTCTTAAAATAAAAGGCATTAACTTAGAAGTAACTACTGGTGGAATTTAAATATCAAAGACCAGGGATTTTTTTTTTTTTTTAATAAGGAGTACTGATCAAACTAGTAACTTTAAAGTATATATTAGATTAGTATTTCTAGGGATTTGGGATCCTTTTCTTTGTAATACTGGTTTTAATTTCCTGAATTATTCTCCACATAAAAATTAGAAAACAAAGGAATTGTATTGTGATTACCAAACTGAAGCAAACAGTTACAGGTAAATATCAACCTAAAATTATGGCTAAAATTCACCTTTTTGTCCCCTAATAGAAGAATCTCTGATTAAGGCAAGTTCCAGACTAGAAATTATAACTGGTCAGTCTAATGAAGAGAAACATAATACGTGAATTTTCTTCTTTTGAATTGAGATGTGATCCTTAGTTGTTAAAAGTCTATTTAAACAGCCTCTGTTCCCTGAGAGAAATAAGAACAAAGTTAAGTATGTGAATGAATGCAACCATGTACATATATACATGTCTATAGAAATATATGTGTGTGTGTGTATATATATATATATATATATATATATATATGACAAAATGGCACTTGTTTGATGACAGCTGGGTGACTATCTCTTTCCTTTAGCAAAATGCTAATGAACCAAGATTGCAGGTTCATGCAAACAAATTCCCCACGGAACAAATTTTTTTTATTTGTATCATTATGAATATTACTCCGTTCTGAGAGCGATGCCTTCAAAAGATTCCACTGCCCTTTGTTGTGCGGGAGTGCATGTGATTTTGATTAGCAAACCTGCACACTTCCTCTAAATTTCCTTCTGAGCTTGTGCGGTTAAAATAATTATAATAAAATCTATTAACCGCTTGTTACTGCAGGGGGAAAAGGCACTGCATCCAAGCTTCCATCTGCAGCCATTGATTCTGAAGTGGTGAGTGACAGTTCCCCACTGCCTAAGTAGGTTATAACAAGCTAGCTCCGGGCTGCGGCAGCCAGTAGAGTGCAGAGGAGAAACGACTGGCCTCCAAAACTTGTCTTAAGCCTCAAGAAAGAAGGAAAGGGGGAGAAATCTCTGCCAATAACTGTAGTGCCTGTTCTCACGTTCAGCAGCGGGGGCTTTGTAATTGCCAGCTCGCTTTAATTCCCACTCGCACCTTGGGGGGACAAGGCAGAGAACTCTCTCTAACTGATAGTCATAAAACTATTATTCATCTAATCACCCACAAACACATGTGTTTCTTTTGTAAAGACTCTGTTGCTCTCATCCCCATAAAACATACACACACACACACAGAAGCCAACTCATGCAAATGAAAACACAATAGTGCAGACAATGCAAACCCAAAGAACAGGCTGCTTTGCAGACATACAGAAATTCCACCTCACATCCATTCTTCATACATAGAACTCTGATGAATTCCTATCAACCCCTCACACCACGGAGGAGGCCGTAGATGCGGTGATAACAAAGGCCCACACTATTATTTATATCTTTAAAATGAAATCAGTTCTTTTACTTCAGCGATTGACCTGAATATATCCGGTGAAAATGTATTTCAAATAGAAGGCTGCCCTCATTTCTCTCTTTGATTTTGCATATGGCTATATAGATGAGCTATAAGCCACACATATAACCACCTGATTATAATCTTTTTCATGTTTCTTTGTGTGTATACATAATGGTACAAACTCAAATTATCTGATTTCTCTATGTCGATTTCTATAAAACTCATGCGCGCACACACATCCTTATTGTATCAAATGCTCCACAGGAATTATATTTGTGTGCGTAGGTTAGTATTCCAGTATTTCTTATTAAAGAATAATAGGTCAATTCTTTAAACTGTGTGTGATGATAAAATAATGAGATTATGATATGGGCAGGAGGCACCCAGTATATCAATACAGATTAGTGCTGCCTTCTACCAAATATTTTCCGCATTGGCAGTGTTCCCACTGAAGTACAAGATTCCAGAAATATGGATGGGGATAATCTGGTTGAATGCTGTATTGGTGCATATGTCTTAAAACTGTATTTTTATAACAATACTGATCATATTTGGTTTGCATTTTTGGGGGGTTGTTTTGATGATGAGATAATAAATAATAGAAAGTTGAGAATTTTCACAGCTCTAAGACACTTCTTGCTTGAGCCATTGGTGACTGGTTTGAAACCAGATCTGTCTACAAAACTCATGCACTTAATTACCCTACAAGTATCTCTGTTAAAGGAATAAGCACACACACACACACACACACACACACACACACACACACACACACATACACACACACTCATGGACAGACAATAGTATAGTGATTACCAGAGGGAAAGGAGGATGTGGGGAAGAGAGAGTAATGGGGGAAAAATGGTGATGACAGGAGACTTGACTTGGGGTGGTGAACACACAATGCAATATACGGATGATATATTATAGAATGAAACAGCTCAAACCTATATCATTTTGTGAACCAATGTACCCAATAATTTCAATAGAAAACCCAGCATATCGCTGAACTGGGGAGAGTTGGTTCCAGTGTCTCCTTTCCAGAGGATCTCAGGCTTCGTAGAGCACCATGTCCTCAGTCTCCCTGCGTGCATGAAAGTTCCTGGAGCACTTCAGGCAATGACTACAGTAGAAATGTACTCATCTGATCCGTTAGGGCAGTGGTTCTCAACCTGTGGGTTGCAACCCCTTAGGGGGTCAAATGACCCTTTCACAGGGGTCGCCTAAGACCATCGGAAAATGCAGATATTTACATCACGATGCATAACAGTAGCAAAATTTCATGGTTGGGGGTCACCACCACATGAGGAAATGTATGCAAGGGTCACGGCCTTAGGAAGGTTGAGAACCACTGCGTTAGGGGAAGTGGAGGTCAGTGGCCTCAGGGGAAGACACTGTAGCAAAACTATCTCCCCGCCCCCACCATGGGATTGACACAATACCTGAAAATTCATCAACTGTGACTGGATTCTTAGGGAAATATATGTCATCTGTAGCATCCCTCTCCCTGGTTAGGAATATTGAGGAGACAGGAAAAAATTCTAGATAGACAGGGGTGGGGATCAGGGGGACAGAGGAATTAACCCAGAGCCCAACTAGGCAGAGTTACTAAAACACCCCAACTGGGCAGGGAAGGAAGGGCATTTGTGGGAGAAATGAGCTTTAAAATGTATGAGTGTTACTAAGACAGCCAGGTTGCAGACAAACAATCACAAGGCAGTGTGAGGCATATAACCAGTCCCAAGGATGTTGCTAAGGCAGAGATCTTTGGAAGGACCAATCAGGAACTAACAAACCTATATACAAAAAAGCACATTGGCTCAGTGGATAGAGCATCGGCTTGCAGACTGAAGGGTCCTGGGTTCGATTCCAGTTAGGGGCATGTACCTTGGTTGCAGTCACAACTCCAGTGTGGATTGTGCAGGAGGCAGCTGATGGATGTCTCTCTCTCATGGATGTTTCTGACTTTCCATCCCTCTCCCTTCTCTCTGTGAAAAATAAATGAAATATATTTAAAAAGCACATTAATTTCTCCTCTTTCTGCGCCTCAGGTTGATGGCAGGAGATGTGCTTCCCTCTGCACACATGACTTTGGCCAGGCAGGTCTCCACACAAGAACCATGACTTTAATTAGCTTGACTGTAACATGGAAAGGAAATTCTGGACACGGTCCTGCTCCTAGAAACCCAGCCGCATCTTTTCCAGGACTGGCTTCTCTCAAAAAACTTTGGTTCCATTAATTGTTTTTGTCTGAGACGTCATTCTTATATTTTGTCAGGCAATGAACTTGGACTCAACACACCACATTTTGGTTTCAATATTTCGATTGTAATTTGTCCCATGGGGAATATGGATTTTATTACTTTATCTTAATTTTTTAGATTGACAATTCTCTAGAATTGTCCTGTTTTCAATAAATAAAGAAGGGAATAGCATGATGGTGACTACTCAAGAGAGAAAACATGGGAAGTTGTGCAGAGACAGAGAGTCCTGCTTCAGTGGTAACACATGGGCCCTTGGGCAGGATTAAAAAGTAGGCAGGCATTACTTCCATGATAATGATTTCAGAACAAGAGCCAGGAACAAAAAGGGGAGAGGAATCCTTAAAAATAAATTGCACCCAGTTTTCAGGTTTCCCAAGGGAAAATCCTCTCTTAAGATTCATCCTAGAACAAAGAGGCAACTTATACTCACAGACCATTAGAGAGAACTATGCCAGTAAAGAGCATAGGATTCAGTTATATTTACTTCGAAAAAGAAGCTGAATCTCTGAAAAGTTAAGTTATCTTCTCATTAGGATACTTTTCCAGAGAAAGGGAACTCTGATATTTTAGGTTCTTCTACCCATCCGTGCTCATTAATATATAATTATTGATTTCAACATAAATATAGGGTAAGGATAGGAGAAAGAAAAAATAAGTAGGAGTAATGAAAAGAAGTGAGACGGGCATAGAAAAAAAGGATTGACAAGTAATGCATGATGTCATGGTGGATGTTCTGTTTATAATTAGTATTGAGTATATATTGCATTTCATTTTTTTATTTTCTGAAATAAAATTTATTGCATAATTTCTTCTTTTTATTTTCTTTATTGATTAAAGTATTACGTATGTGTCCTTGTTTTCTCATTTCCCCCCACTCCCTCACTGATGCCCTGACCTCCTTGGTGTCTGTGTACAATGGTTATGCTTATATGCATGCATACAAATCCTTTGGTTGTTCTCTCTCCTTTACCCTCACCCTCCCTTACCTTCCCTCTGAGGTTTGCATGTTTGATTGATACTACTCTGTCTCTGGATCTGTTTTTGTTCATCATCAGTTTATGTTGTAAATTATATTACAAATGAATGTAATCATGTGATATTTCTCTTTCTCTGCCTGGCTTATTTCACTTAGCCTAATGCTCTCCAGTTCCATCCATGCTGTTGCAAATGGTAGGAGTTCCTTCCTTTTAATAGCAGCACAGTATTCCATTGAGTAGATCTACCACAGTTTTTTAATCACTCATCTGCTGATGGGCACTTAGGCTATTTCCAAATCCATCCTAGTTATTGTAAATTGTGCTGCTGTGAACATAGGGGTGCATATATCCTTTCTGATTGATGTTTCTAGTTTCTTGGGATATATTCCTAGAAGTGGGATCATTAGGTCAAATAGGAGTTCCATTTTTAGTTTTTTTGAGGAAAGTCCACACTGTTCTCCACAGTGGCTGCACCAGTCTGCATTCCCACGCGCAGTGCAAGAGGGTTCCTTTTTCTCCTTTTTCTCCACAGCCTTGCCAGCACTTATCATTTGTTGATAATAGCCATTCTGACAGGTGTGAGATGGTACCTCATTGTCATTTGCATTTGAATTTCTTGGAAGGATAGTAACTTTAAACATGTTTTTATATGTCTCTTAGCATTCTGTATGTATTCTTTTGAAAAGTATCTATTTAGGTATGTTCCCCATTTTTTGATTGGGTTGTTTATCTTCCTTTTGTTAAGTTGTATGAGTCCCCTGTAAATGTTGGAGATTAAACCCTTATCAGCTGTGTATACTGCATTTTAAAGAGCCTCAGATGAAAGAAATTCTGAGTAAACACCCTATGATAATAATGGTAGAAAATCAACTACCAAAAGCTTTCAAGAGCTGGAGTTTCCCCTTTGGCTTTCAGCTGCATTCAAGGGTTAAAGATCAGAGGCTGTATATTGGGAAGATGAGGATCATCAAATAGGCATTGAATAACTGGCATCCTATAAAAGGTCATCTCAAGTCAGTATCAGAGAAATAAAAAGACAGACTAGCTAACTTCCAAATCTCATAAAATGCACAGATGTTTGAGCTAAAGGAGATTTTCTACTCAATGCAAATATTTTCTCATTTTGCTGTATTCACCGGCTACGGATTTCTCCAGGGACTTTGATCCTCTGGTGAAGGAATCAATTCAAAAATCACTCATGAAATCAACTGTTAAGAAAAAAAATAGTTTCTCGTATAAAAAGCTTTGTTACTCTAGAAAATAAAATCTGAAAAACACAACTTGAAAACTATTCTGGAAAATCAACGTTTCCATTCAATTCAATTATATTTCATTCATTCCCCTTTAATTTAATTCCTCTACTAGGAGCGTCCCGACACGTGACCTTGTGTTAAATGCTATGAGGACCATCGAGCAAAGTGCTCACCTAATATAAATTTTTGAGAGGGTTTTAATTTTATTCCAGTGAGATCAACTACAAACACATCATGTATCTGCAACAGTGTGAAGACAACACCAGAGGCCAAGAGAGAGGTGCCAAGGGTAGAGAAATGAAAGCATTGACATGAAGAAGGTGAACCTTAAGCTGAATTTAAGGAATGAATTATATTTGAAGGATGGGAGAGATCATCCAGGATTGGGAGAAAATCGTAGTCGAAGGTACATGAAGCAGAAATAAGAACAAGGGTGAGATACAAGAGTATGCTTTTAATATTAGGGAACTAAGTTGCACAACAACACTATGGTATTCCAGGATTCCATGTGTTTATGAAAGTCAAATTTTAAGAGAAATTACTTTTTAAAAGGTGCACAAGAAGAATATAAAATACCTAAAGAAATTCATAATGATGCATTATGAACTGTTTTTCAGAAGGGTGCAATTAAAAGTTAGAGTATGAGAGTTGGATAATTATATGTTTTCAAATAGGGGCTGATGGCATGTAAAATCTTCTCTGAGAATGGGAAGTATAGTATAGCTTGTTCTTTGAATCACATACCTCACACACACAAAAAGAAATAAATAACAATTTGAGAACTGTGACATACTGATGGGGATTTTGAGAAATCTCAGTCTCTAAATTTCCAAATGTTACTGCTTCTGCTAGCAATAATCACTGGAGAGAGAGAGAGAGAGAGAGAGAGAGAGAGAGAGAGAGAGAGAGAGAGAGGTATTAGAATAAAATGCATTTTTGTACAGCATCTACCTATGTCAGAGGAAGAATGCATGCACTTGATGCTCTTTGGTGCCTCCATTACATAATTACTCTGCATTTCTGGAATCTATTATCTAAATCAATATCTATGCAGGTATTAAAGTGAAAAGTTGAAGAAATGAACAAGTATTTGATGTAAACAAAAGGAAGGACTACCAATTCAAAATAGAGTTTAAAAAAAGCATTTTTAGGTTGCCTTTCTAATCCCCTTCAATTGTCTGCCTATCTCTCAAAGGGGACAATTAAATTTTGTCTCTACAGTTAGGCACAAGTGAAAATTCACAATTAGCAGGTATTAGTCAATGGGACCACAGAGTCATTCTCTATATATAAAAGCCTAAGCAACTGTTTGACCATTGGTGGCTATGGCACTTAATGACCACCAGGGGGCAGACGATCCAACTGGTAGGTTACTTTGCTGCTGGGATCTTGCTGATCAGGACTGGGTGAGAGATCCTGGACATGCCCTGCAGCCCTCCCCTGGTCCTTCTCTGGCCCTGATCATGCACCAGTGGGATCCCTCAGCCTGGCTTGCACTCTCTTATAATCCAGAACCCCTTGGGGGATACCAGAGAGCTGCAGGCCAAGAAACCCTACCAGTGCACAAATCCATGCACCAGGCCTCTAGTTAAAATGAATTTCTAAAAATCCTAAAGTAGCCCTAACCAGTTTGGCTCTGTGGATAGAGCATTGGCCTGCAAACTGAAAGGTCCCAGGTTCAATACTGGTCAAGGGCATATACCTTGGTTGCAGGCACATCCCCAGTAGGGAGTGTACAAAAGGCAGCTGATCAATGTTTCTCTCTCATTGATGTTTCTAACTCTCTATCCCTCTCCCTTCCTCTCTGTAAAAAAATCAATAAAATATATATTTAAAAAAAATAAAAATCCTAAAGTAAAGCAGTCTCTAGCCACAAAATGTATGAAAAAGCTAAACATAAATTGTGTTTCAAAATATAAGACTCTTCTAATCCTACTATTGCTGACTAGGATAGTTATCAGCTCAGTGAGCTCAACAACACAGGGCTCTTGTTAATTTTATTTGTTTACTTTTCATTTTTGGCCATAAATTATTTTCTTCTAATAACATTAATGAAAAAAATTGGATACTGTGATTGAAATACAGTCTCCTGCTTTGAAAATAAATGTGCCTGCTTCATCTTGATACTTATTTTCACTAACCATAGGAGATCATTTTCTGGCCAGAGCATTCAGTTCCCTTCATGTTCCACAAGTTATTTTTGTTTCCATTTTAAGGGAAATTATTTGTCAGAGAATCTGTGTTCACCAGCTCTCCTCAGTATCAAACCGGCCAGTGTGCATAAGAATCAAGAACTAAGGTTTAGCCCAGACAGTGTGGCCCAATGATTGAGTGTGGACCTATGAACTGGGATGTCATGGTTCAGGTCAGGGCACATGCCCAGGTTGTGGGCTCAATCCCCAACAGGGAATTTGCAGGAGGCAGCCAATCAAGAATTCTCTCTCATCATTGATGTTTCTATCTCTCTATCTCTCCTTTCTACTCTGACATCAATTTAATTATATAAAAACCTCTCCTCCTCATACCCTTATATTGTGTGATTAAACCTGTTAACCCTATGTTGTCTGTGATTTGTTTCAAAATGCATGTGTGTGGGGGCATGGCCAGTGGATGCAGGGCAGTGGGAGTGGAGTGGAGGGAGACGAATGGGGGCATGTGCTGGGTGGTGAGAAGGACAATAGGGGGAAAATAAATAAATAAATAAATAAATAAATAAAAATAAAGTAATAACAATGGTAAAAAATGTGTTTCTAAATATTGTCATTGTATTTGGGGGTTGTTTTGTTTGCACATTTTCTATCATTTATAGTATTGAGTAATGAATATTGAGTAAATACCTATATCTTACTTATGGATATTGTGCTGGTTTTCATGTTTTGTATTGTTATGTTGCTGTTGTTCATATCATGAAAAAAATATTCTGTGTGTATCTCCTGTGTGCACAGGCTAGCAATGCTCTGGTATGCATAATTAATTTATAACTTATTCTAATATCTGTAGTCTTTATAGTCTAAATTGTTTCTATAATTATTATTATTTTATAACTATTACTGCTTTGACTTATATGTTTGGTAATTTTGGGTTAGGAATTGTATTTTATTGAGATTAATCTGTGGAATGCTGGAAATATTATTCCAGAAAAATGTTGCTTTGTGATCTGTTGGGAGCCAGGGAGTGAAAGGGGACCAGCAACTACTTTTATTTCCTTCTGGTAGATCAGTTTAATGTGTCACCACAAATGCAACTTCTTAGCCTCATAGAAAACAAACTTTTCCTGTAGATCCCAGAACTGGTATGATTTACATTAGGCACATTGTCTCCTTTGTCTACAGTCTCTCCTTATTTCAAGTTGCTATCATTTATTTCTTTACTGAGTTTTTAAAATTTAATTATTTTTCCTTAGAGATCCCTTTCAGCAATATTTTCAGAATTATGTTTTTAGAAATGTTTCTTCGTGTCCTTTCAAGGTCCTAGGTCCTCCACTTTTCTACTATTCTTTATAGAAAATCACTTTCTAAAAAAAATGGAAGTCTACACCCCCTGAAATAGCCTTAGTCACTTAATTCCTAAAGGATATTCATTCTTTTTTGTGTGCTAAGTTAGTGATGCTGGGAAAAAATGTTTGCTATTTTGAATTGAATTGAGGGCAAGCAATGCATTTACTGTGTCTTAAGTCAAAGACTCAAACTTAATTTGTATAAGAATAAAACAGAAAGTACTTGTAAAAATCTCATTTTTAAAGTATCAGTTAGAGAGGTTCATTTTATGGTTTTAAGGACAACTTGAAAATGTGCATTTCTCACCAACAAAAGTGCTTCTGATTCAACGTGTGTCCATAGATAATACTTGAAACCCAGCAGCCTTACATGATGTTTTTTGCCTATAATGCCTTTACTTTTATCCTCCCCTTTCCTTTCTGTTCTTTCTAACTTATTACCATTCCAATTTTAATGATTAATTATACTTACTTAATACCTTATGTTATATGCCACCACCTTCAAAATGCTTTTTTTCAACCCCTAGTGTATATAGCACTTTATATACTACCTCTATATTGTATCTATATACTTATTAATTTGCTTTATAACCAGGCAAAGTATTCATAGATGGACTAGATTTCTTTATATTTAATTTCTGCACCCAGGCTTAGCACTTAGTATGATGCATTGCAGGCACCCAATAAAGTGTATTCTGATTGGCATTCCCTCTTCTGGCAAAAATAAAATAAAATATACATAACATATTTTTTTCTTTGAAAACCTAATTCTATCCTAACAAATGGAAGCAATTTTAATATCATAGACACAACTATAGAAGGATATCGTTCCTTGCATAATCCACTACAAAGAACACACCATATCTATCTTCAGTCATTTGATCTATACAATGGAAAAGTATTTTCTTTGTTAAAGAGAAATAGAGCCAGACAGTGGTTAAAGTGGAAAGAGCAGAATTTATTAGAAACTGTTGCAGTCTGGAAAAAAGGAGACCAATATAGAACTGGGCTCAATTCTGAATACGGCCAGGATATGTTGGGACTTTCAACCAGCAAGTAGAATGAGTCAGTGGATAGACAATTGCTAAGAGGAGCCTTCAAAAGCAAGGGGATTCTTGTTAAATAGATTTCATAAGATTCTTGCCAAAGGCATCCCAGAGTCATCAGATATCTAAGGTGATAGACGAGGATTCGATTGGATATTGACAGTGATTCAATATCGGGGATGGGCGTTCGGTGCTAAACTGACTTATCAAGATTCTTGTTCAAATGTACTCAGCTGACTAAAGATAAGACCCAGGGCCAAAGCCCAGTTGAAAAGGGGGCTTGAAGGAACCTTTTTAAACGTTGCTCAAGGAGAGACGTTTTTTCCAGCTTTATTGCTTTTTTAAATGTGTTTATAATATTTGCTATCACCCTATATAATAAAAGGCTAATAGGCAATCAACTGAGCAGCAGAACCAATGGTCACTATGATTCCCACTGACCACCAGGAAACAGACAATCAATGCAGGAGCTGCCCTCTGCCGGTCAGTGAACTCCCACAGGGGGAGCTCAGCTCAGCCAGAAGCCGGGCTCACTGCTGGCGAGGGCTCTCAGACTGCAAGAGGGTGCAGGCCAGGCTGAGGGACCCCACTGAGTGCACGAATTTCATGCACCGGGCCTTCAGTATAATAATAATATTCTATGAGAATAGTCTACAATTAAAACTATTGCATGAGAAGATAATACCTGTCAAGGTGTTATTGATGTGTTCCCCAACATACTTCATGAAGACCTACAACCAGAGGCCAATTTTCTAAGTCCAAGGCAGATATTAGCTCTTTAAATGAAAACATCGGCAGTATATTCAGCACAGCTAAGGCACACTCTTTCATCTCTTGCTACTGTAGCATGCAGCAGCTCCCTTTGTGCACAGTGATGAGTGACCAACTTCAAAGGATGAGGATTTAGTAGGACTTCAAAGGTAATGCGGCAGATGGTACAGGGGAAAGCATGGCTCAATGCCTATTCTCGCATTATAAGGTGTGTACGTGTTTTCCAACGTGAACTCTGTTGACATTTACACATGATAATGAGTCTGTCATTTCATCTGCCCATGCTTCTCCGTCGTAGTCCCACATTAGTTTCCCAGTGAACATGAAAGAATGCTGGAAGCCATCTTGAACAAGCGGACATGTAGACAAGATGATATGCAGTACCCTTTCAACAAATATCAGACTTCATTCATCCTGGTATCTTCTTGTCAATAAGACAGACAATTTCAGGGTCATACATAGCAATTCTATTTAACTCACCTTTCTTGAAATCTTTCTAATGAATGCTTGCCTTGCATGTAACATTATATTAAATGTGATGGGAGTTTTAAATGAAAGATACTACATAGTACCTGCCTAAGGAAATCTATGTGATATTTTAAGACACATATATTTGGAGCAACTTAAGGTCTATACAAGGTGCTCAAAGCGATGGGGCACTTACTGAGATTTCTCCAAGGGGAAGTACATGCCGAATATGTTTGTCAAAGCTTTCACAGAGGGGACCTTGTGCCAGGAATCTAGTGGCAGGCAGCTGCTGAGTTACTCTCTCTCTCTTAGGCAGGAAGGATTCATAAGAAAAGGGAACTGAGGCAGAATGGAGAAGGAAAAAGATGCAAATAATGATACCTTAGTTGTTTGTTGATGTGTGTGTTTGTGTGTGTGTGCATGCACGTGAATCACAAGAAGACAATGATTTTAGAACTGTTGACCTTGTTTTTATTTTACATGTTTCTGAAATCTAAGCTAAAACTTTTCAAAAGCAAAGAAAACATATGAAAATATAACCTTCGGTAATTGTATTTTTTAAGCATTTGAAATTTAAATCAACCTTCCAGTTGTGTATTCTTATTGTGTTCCTAGCTACGGTGGGTCTAATGAGACTCTCAGGGAAAAGGGTAGTTGCAAATTCCCCTGTATGAAGTCATTTCTCCTCTCTACACAAAAATGCAGCAATAGTAACTAACAAATTCTTCATTTTTAAAACTATGAAATGAAAAGATCATTCATGCCACAGAGCTTATGCATATGGACTATTTAAATTGTTTTCAGTTAGTGTGTAAAATATCATTCTTAATTCATTTGGCATTTCATTATTTTGGTTCATCTAAATAAATGAATTCTGAAAGGTTACTGTGGAGATGCTTATCAAGCATCTTATCTGGCAATGAGGAGAAGAAAAAAATGGAAGCTGTGTACACTGCAAACTCTAATCTAAATGTGTCATTAGATGGAGAACAAGTTGTTAATGTTGCCCTTGAAGTCGACCTTGTCAGGAAGAAATGTAGACGACGCTCTACAATCTTCAGTCTGAACTATCTTTCCGACTTTCTCATCATCCTTCTCTCAAAGTGGAAATACATCACTGCTTTTAACTAATGTTCCAAACACACCAAGAACACACAATTTTTCATACCAATGCAGCTACTGTGGCTTCAGCAACCAGGATTTCACGTTGTCTTTGGAGGACTGAAATAAACGGAAATAAACAAACTATCCCCATCTCTACGACTCCTTGAATATATTGAAGGCTTATATTATGCAGAAAAATAAACCTCACATTTACATATAAAGTCAGCCTGATGCTGAAGGGAAATTTTGATAACAGAAAGTAATTTTATTGTGGTCCATCATGCTTGGGTGGAATAATTGGTACAACTGGGGAAAAACTGGGTGTAAACTGACTTTTCATGCCTGGCATTTAAGTATTTGGGCAGAGCACATTCTCATAAATATTAGAGGGAGCCAAATCTGCGGCATGATCTACCCAAGTTGAAGACTAAATAGAAACTGTATATATATTTTTTAATATTCCATTTTTAGGTTGCTATATTTCTAAAGGCCAATGTGCACATGAACATAAATATAACTTTAGCCAATGAAACTTTTTGATGAACATTTATAAAATTTTCTAGAACATTGAACGAGTAGTCTGCAGGGCTAGGTTATAGTATCTTTTCTAAACTCTAAAACTATATGAAATAAGAAAGTAAATAAATCTGTAGCCTCTATTTTGTTATCACTAAAAATGTAGGGGCATATTAAATCTCCTTAATTCTTTCACTCATTTTTAACAAATATTTTATTGAATACTACATGCTGGGGATATTTACAAAACAAACATACATAAAATTTGTCTTTGTGAAACTTATAATGTAGTAATGGAGAGTGTCATTTAACAATCATTCCAATACATATATATATATACTATTGAAAAGACTGGTAAACTGTTCTCCAAACATTTTCTATTCTTATTGGACAAAAAGCTAGACTAGACTATGTTTTCCACATTTTCTTCCTATTAGGTGACCCAATAATACAGTTGAAAGCAACACATACATCTTCCAGTTCTGGCCCTTAAAAGTCTCCTCATGCATGTTGTCATTTTTTATGCTTTCTCAATATTTACCATATTAATATTGGTGACATAGTGATTTTGGAAGTCATGTATTAAAAATAGTATGGTCACCAAATGGAATGAGCTTGGGTCCTGCAGGTAGACTTCATATTAGTCAGAAAACACGTGTTAAACCATTTTAGTTAAATTGATTCAATAGTTAATAATACTTAGTAAATATAGAAATGTGGACCCATGCTATTCAGAGATAAAATGTTTGGTAAAACTGTCTTTGCAATAACTTAGAAGAAGATAATGTGTGTGTTGGGACTATGAGGCAAGTGGTTAAGGTAGCCAAAGAGCTGGTGCAACATGGCTATTATCTACTTTTAATAAGATGTTTTAAGAAAAATGGATTCAAGTAAAAATTCACTGATTTACAAACAGAATTCACTAATTTACAAACAGAATTGCGAAAGGATACAAAGAATACCCTTCCTGCCCTAGCTGGTTTGGCTCATTGGCCTGTGGACCAAAGAGTACTGGGTTTGATTCTGGTCAAGGGCATATTGGCTAGTTACAGAGTCGTCCCTCGTCAGGTCTCCTGCAGGAGGCAACCAATAGATGTGTTTCTCTAACATCCATGTTCCTCGCTATCTCTTCCTCTCTTTTCCACTCTTTTTAAAAATCAATGAAAAAATACATTGGAGCAAGGATTAAACTAACAAAAAAGTACCCTTCTTAAGGGATGGAAAAGCCAAAAACCTCAGGACTCCAACTAAAAAGAAGGAAGATTGAAAGTGAACATGGCACAATAAGACATTTTAGCTGCAGTGAATGACTCAGCTCTGCATCAAAGTAAAATAAGAGGCTTATATGAAAATAATTTAACAAGCCTTTTATTTCAGAGTTTCTAAGTCACCATTAAACTAGGAGTCAGAGGTATGAGAATGCTGAAGCAAGTAAATGGAGAGGAATGAGAAATGGATCATAGGAAAATGATGGGCATCGGTACTGCCAATAATTGTAAAGAAGTCGAGGCTAACAATTTGGCCTGACACAATTTCATGGATTCTTGGAATTCCAGGTCAAAGACAAAGAAAGGTGAACTCACTACAATAGTTATACTAAGATTTATCTTTTTTTTTTTTTTAACCCAACCAGTTCCCTGTGTCCTAGTTCCCATGGGACAATATAAGGCATATATACACAAAATGAGTTGCATTATAATACAGGTTCCTGAATTCACAAAACCCAAATATGTTATAATGGGTAGTGAGCATGCTGGATCTTTGCCTGTAAGGACATACCAAATCTATCTTAAGACTTTAAATAAATCTGCTCTTTGTTTCAGAACTGGATACTGTTTCTAAATTCCAAAGCTCTTTCCTAGATAAATATCATTGAAAATATATGCCAGGATCAAAGGCATTACTTGGCTTTCTCTGCAAGATGCATATAATCGTGATAGTTGCATGGATAATATTTCCCAACAAATAATAGTGCATGCATGAAACTTTCAAAAATCAAATAGATCAGAAGCTTACCAACTTTCTGATTAAATTATATTAACAAAGAAACCACAAATCTGAAAAGATCTTAAAAATGTTTTTGAGTTATTAGGAAAGCACAAATAAAGTAAATAACAACAAACCTTAGGCCATCAATTTTGTAAAGTGTGAAAATTGTACATCCCTAAGGAGGAATTTTTGCAAAATGCCTACTCAAGGTGATTAATTATATTATAATAGGAAATATTATATATTTCTGTGAAACAGAAAGAAAGAAAAAACTAAAAAAAACAAAAAGAGTTAGTGAGGCATAGGATCTCTTCTGGTGGCCTAATATGTATGTAATTGGAGTACCATAAGGAGAAAGAAAAGAGGAGTAAATGAAAGGGATATTTGAAAAAATAATGGTCATAATTCCCCACAAATTGTTGAAAATTATAAAGCCACAAGTTCAAGAAACTCAACCTCCAGCAAAAGCATGACAAAACTATATCAAGACATATAATAATCAAATTTTTCAAAAGTACTAATAAGAATCAAATGTTTTAAAGCAGCAAAACCAAGACCCTTTTTCCCAAAGGTAAAATAAAAAAGAATGATAGAGATTTCTCTTCAGAAATAATGCAAGTGAGAATAGAGAGAGAAATCTTTTTAAAGTATTAAAAGAAAAAATTGTCAACCTAGAGTTCTATAATAAGCAAAAATATTTTTTAAAACAAGAAAAATCATATAGCATTAAATAACTATCTTAGAGCAAAATCATGGTCTCAAATTAATGAACCCTTTAAGAATCAAGAAAATAAAAAATAAATTAAAAAAATAGAACAAAGGAAATGATAATGGATCAGAAATATAAAACAGGAAGTAGAAAAAAAAGAAAAATATCAATGAAACCAAAGCTGATTGATTATTTGAGAAGAACCAATAAAATTCATATACTTTTATTCAGAATAATTCAGAAAAAAATTAGAAAAGACACCGATTACTAAATCAAAGATGAAAGATAGAACATCAATTTTTAATCTAGTGTTTTTTAATAGCCACACACACAAAATCATTCTATTGCTATTAAAAGGTTAGGAAATATAATGGACAACATTAACCCAAGACCTTAAAAAATGTAGATGAAATGAACAAATTCCTTGAAAGACACAAGAGCGAACATCAATTGGCTGTCTCCTGCACGCCCCCCTGCAGAGATCAAGCTTGCTACCTAGGCATGTACCCTGACCAAGAATTGAACAAACAATCTCTGTGCATGGGACAACTCCCAACCGAGTCACACCAGCTAGGACTAAGTCATCTTTTTTTTTTCCTTCTTTTTATTGTGTTACATATATACATATTTTCCCATTGCCCTCCCCACCTTCCAGGCATACCCCAACCCCCCAGTGTCTTGTATTCATTTGTTATGACAAAGTCATCTCTTATAGTCACTTGTCAAATATAGTCCACAGCAAACTAAAGCACGTTAATAAAAATCTAGTTCCCAGAATTAGCTGAGACCATGCCTACGATCACTTAGTACATTTCTTGTCTTCCAAGTTATCGTGGTATACATTTTATCTAACATTTTACCATTCCAAAACACTTTTATATTTTCAATAATTATCTCCTTACCTTTGTTGCCATGTCCTGAGAGCACTGTGGTGGCTCATAGGTATCGAGTTTCAGCACACGGATGATCTCCTGGTATCAATTTATACAGCAGTAAGCATAAGCATGTGTTGCTTCTGTTTCCAGCAGCTTCTGCATGCTCCAGAGTCTGCAACAACAGAGGAATATTTCTTGCTCAGTTTACTTGTTCACTATGGTTCAGGGGTGACTGTGTTTCAGAATTTCTTTACTCAGTTGACAGCTATCTATATGATACTGCTAAGTTCATGACTAAAGAACAAAAGAGTATATGTGTAGAGAGTATATATGATTCCACTTAGAATTGCTATAGCCACTTCAATTTCCATTCATTGACAAAAAAAAATCACATCACTTTGCTGAACATTAATGAGGAAGGAAAAAAATATAACCAACATCTTGAGGTGGTTAGCAAATATTCTGAACTATTATGCAATCTCCTATGGAGTATTATAGAAAGAGAGAGAAAATCCTATGACTGCAATGATAAACTATGGAATCTAAGTGTGGTATAAAGGATATAAACCAAGCAAGGGTTAAAGTCTTAAATCAATGTATTTGAGAACGATATTAGTTCTAAAAACAGCAGGTGTTATACTGCAGCTATTTGAGAAAAGGAGCTAGAGAATATATAAGAATTTGATTAGGAGAGAAGATAATTAACATTTCTGGAGGAAGTATTCTCTGATTAAATCAATATCATAATATCACTTTTCTTGTATTTGGCATTCTAATATTTGACTTGTCTCTATCTTTGAAATTCTGGAACTGAGAAAATGTCAATAGGAGTGCAATTTATGTACAGTGGCATGCTGTTGTTTTTCCCTAGTGTTTTTTTCTGCAAATCTTTGAGTCAGAATGGATCACTAAATATCTGTTCGAATAGTTTGACAGATATTAATTACAAGGACAACTGAAATTATTTATCAGATATAATATAATTTTTTTTCATCCTTGATGTATATTTAGCCTCCTCATTGGGTTAATCCTACAGAAATCTCTAGATATATGTTCAGGTTGAAAATTCTCTATTTCTTTCTCCATCTATTGCCACTTTTTAAAATAAAAGTAAAATATGAAGGTAATGCATCAGAAATAATCTATCATTAATAAAGGACTAAATATAGAAATTTTCTTAAGGCAGAAAGTTTTGAAACTAATTCAGCAAACATAATTCAAAATTGGGCCAAGCTTGTACTTCATGAAAGGTGCATTATTCATTAAAAAAATCCATAAATGTCAGAATAAAGTCACAAAAACCTTCTCTCTTTTATTTTTTTTTCTTTAGAAAAGATAATTGTGAAAGAGAATAAAGTAACTGAGAGGGAGCCATTGTATTTCATGACCAAGAAAACTTCAATTGTACTATTTATTAGTTTACACTGTGTCGGCTCTGCCCCTATTTAAAAGGACATGGAACTCATTGTGTGGCACCCCGGGAACATGAGAACAGCAGGAGAAAGAGGCAGCCATCATCTAGAAAACAAACAGTGAAATGAATTGCTATTTGTCACCTTTCTAACTGTGCTTTTGACCTGTAGACCCCATCTACTCGGAGTGGTTTCATGCACAATTCTTAATAGAGTACAAAAGAAAAAAGCAATGTCTGCATTTTTAGAATGGGAGTCATCCCCCAACGCTTTCCCCTTAAAAGTAAAGAATTGTAACTCTCTTATCTTTGTGGTAAATTCCTTTCTCTCTAAAAAAAAAAATAGAAGAATGCTCTTTGAGTGTGATTTGCTTTCTTTTCTCATCATCCCAGAGTGATAAAAGACAGACTAACAAGTGGAATTAGACTCTCCACTCTGCCTCATCTTAGATACAAAAACACCAGTGGTAAATGACTTTGTCAGCCATTTCCCTCCATTAGAACAGAGAGCATACGTTTTGAGTAAACCTTCTTATGCTCCTACCCCAATCTAATCAGAAGTGTGAATAACCAGCTGATCAGCTCCATGGTGTGGATATGCTCTATTCAAAATGTTAGAATACCTGTTTGCATGCTATATCCAAAGCATGTATGTACTTCCTTTCAGGAAGGCAAGGCCATGATAAGGGGTGGTATTTATCTTTTTCTCCACCAAAGTATAGAATATTAAAAGGTCTATCATAAGCCAAATTCTTTCACATCTATGTAGCTCATCAATAATGATCAGCAAAACATTTTTGAAGTCCTAATAATGGGTTAGTCATTAGGAAATACCTATATGAAAGAAAAAAAAATCTTTATAGATAGTTTTCTGTTTCTTCCAGTTGTCCTATAGTACCCATCCTATAAGGTGAGAAGGTAAGAACCTTGTGGATATAGGATGGTGCAGGTCTCAAATCTGTTCACACAGCTGTAGTATGCTGTTTAAATGCCCTCAAAGACTAAAAGACATGGGAGGTGATATCTTGCACACGAAAATTCACGTAAAAGCTCTCTCTGGATATTCTATACTAGAGGCCCAGTGCATGGATTCATGCATTGGTGGGGTCCCTTGGTCTGGCCTGTGGAGATCAGGCTAAAACCTGCTCTCTGACATCCCCCAAGGGTTCCCAGATTGTGAGAGGGTGCAGGCCAGGCTAGAGGGATCCCACCTGTGCACAATTGTGCGCAGGGAGGGACCACAGGAGGGCTCTAGTGTGTGTCCAGCCTGTCTTGCCCAGTCCAGATCAGGGTTGATTAGGGTTGACTGGCTGGGGAGGGACTGTGGGAGGCAGGCCAAGCTGGGAGGGACCGTGGGAGGGCTCCAGGGCATGTCCAGCCCATCTTGCCCAATCCCAATCAGCCAGACACCAGCAGGAATCTAAATTACCTATTTGAGCATCTGCTCCCTGGTGGTCAGTGCATGTTATAGCAACTGGTCAAACAGTCAAATGAATGGTCAGACACTTAGCATATTAGGCTTTTATTTATAGGGTAGTATAAGCAGTGGATATTTTTGTTTAATTTTTTATTTGTTTTCTGATCAAAGGGATGCCTATAGATAATTTCATACTTTCTTCTCCTGTTGACCCATACTCTTCTGTGAGATTTTGTTAAATGCCAGTTTTTCAAGCACACATTTTCTTTAATCTTATAATTATATTTTGGTTAAAACTAGATATGTAGTCTATAATATGAATCATAGTAACCTGCATTAATATTAAAAGCATTTCAGAACCTCTGTATACTATCTTACAACTAAGCCAAATGCCAGTCATAGTTATACAACAAAAGTCCTGTTAATTAACATAGTCATCGCTTTCTATGCCTAATTTGACATTGATTTTCCTTTACACAAATTTTCCGTTTCTTTTTTTAACTTAATGGTCAACTTCAGATAAATATTTCCACCCCAAATAATTAGGTCAGTTTTAACTACATTAACTAAATTTATTTTCCCTTCATTCTGATGTCACACAGCTATGATTTAGTAATAGTTGACCCTTATGAGATGCAAGGTTACAAAGGCTTAAATGTTAGAGAATCCTGGGATTTTATTGGAAAACAGTTCTGTGAGGTAATAACTTGAGATCCTCACTGTTCATATGAAAAATTAAGACTCAATGCTATTGAACTCACTGCAATAGGACATATGTTTTAGTTTGTTTTGGATTCTTCTGTTTTTAAAATATGTGGATGGGCTTTGTCTATGGGGGAATGAAAGGACAATGAATGGGATAACTGAGGCACTAAAAAGTAATTTGGCCTCATCAGCAGAGAAATGCTGATTACATTAAAAATGATTTTAAAAAATCTATTCAACAACAGAGCTATATTATTTTTATTATGTTTTAGAGCAGTAATTTTCAATATAAGCTCACACAGAAGAGGTACCTGCTAAAGGAAGTAATTCAAATAATAGCCCTCATCTAATTCCCAGAATATATAATAAATATACATAATTTTCCTAATTGAGAAATTTCTTTCCATAATTTTCTCCATAAAACATTAGAGTATTTACTTTGAGTCTGCTAACAATAACTATTTGAAAGAAGAAACAAGTTACTAATGAAAATTTGACAAATATGTAGAAAACATTTGAACAAGCCTTTTCAACATCTTTTTTTTTCCCTCTCTGAGGGAAGCATGAGTACTTGGTTTAAGATTATAAAATATATATAACTATACCTATATTTTTATTTATATATAAATGTATTTTTAGTTCGCATAAAATTATTGATATTTTTTTTATATTCAGCTCAAAGCAATATAAATTTTGGGCTATAACATCTAAGTTTAAAAGCATTTGTCCCACCTTTCCAATTATTTGCTTATATAGAACTTGCTTTCCAATTCCCAATTCCTTTAAACGAGTGATCCAGGGTAAAAGTATTGACATATGTGTTTTCAAATGCATTTTAATTAAATGCTACATACATATAAAGAAGGACATAGTCATACAACTTCTACAAATAATAAAATTTTCAAGGTCAAACTGATAGGATTAATATACTCAGAATTATAGGATGTTTTGGATATTTATGCTTATATTTTCTCATATTAGAATAGCAAACTATGAGCAATTGATTGACCACCCAGAAGTTACCCTTTAAAAGAAAAGAAGACAGAGATAAGCAGAAAGAGAGTGTGATAGAGAGGAAAGCCTACATTCATAGGCATGGTTCACTTTACTTGTCAAAAAAATCTATTGTGGATTCTGGTCAAGATGGAGTAATAGGTAAATGTACTCACATCATCCCATAAGCAGATCAAAATTACAATTAAATTAATGAGCAACCATTATTCAGAACCATCTGAAATCCTCCAGAATGGAAGTCCCAGAATAAAGAATATAAAAGAGAAGCCACATTGAGAATGATAGTAGGAACACAGACAAGGAATGGGCTAGTACCACACCCAGGCGTGGTAGGTAAAATTGGGAGAGATATCTCTGATTCAGAGCACCCCAGAAGAGTGGGGGTTCAAGTCTCACACTAGCTCCCAAAGCCCAGGATTCCAATGCCAGAAAGAGAAGTCCTCATAATTCTGGCTTAAAA
This sequence comes from Lasiurus borealis, assembly GCA_004026805.1. Lineage (NCBI taxonomy): Eukaryota > Metazoa > Chordata > Mammalia > Chiroptera > Vespertilionidae > Lasiurus > Lasiurus borealis. The sequence goes on from PVJN01001446.1 coordinate 64,878, forward strand.
AACTAGTAAGGATTGTGACTAAAGGAGATAGAGGGCTGCAAGAGTCCCAGGCAGCTCCTCTTAAAGGGTCCATGCTTGGACTTACTCAGACTTACTCCCCCTGAGCTCCACTACTAAAGCAGCAGCTCAAAAGTCACCAGAGACATACAGGGAGAAACTGAATTGTCTGTAATCAGGGGAAGCTTTCTCTAGGATAGAAGATGGCAGAGGTCATTGTCCCTTTTCTGAGCCTCTTCCCTACAAATCCTATATGCAGATGCCATATCTGAGTTTCCATCAACCTGGCCCTATATTTTTTTTTGTCTCACCCTGGTGATTCCCTGAGATCCTGCCCCATCCATTTTGCTGGCCACCCATACTGTTTCTAATAGCCTGAGTCTCTACCTAAGTAGTCCCAGGCCTGGCACTAGTGACAGCTGGCCTTGGTTCTTACTTTAGTCTCTCCTGGGCACCTCCAATCCCTGCAAAAGTAGCAGTCATTTTCTGATTGCTCTGTAGCATATGGCATCTGCCCTGGGTAGAACAATCAGTTCCTGGCCTTGGACTGAACCTCCCAAGAGGCCCCAAAGACAGTGCACCTTGTAGACAGCTTCAGATCACATTGAATCACCACCCAACCACATTCATAAGCTATGCAATCAAGACACAATGGGCACCAGAAACATACTAAAGTAAGTACTGCTCAGAGGGGTGGGGCCCTGCACAGCTGATCCCCCACAGTGGCCACAGCCAGTTCTTAGCATCTCATTGACCTGGGAGTAAGCCTCCCATTGATGAGCCGACAGCAATTAAGGCTCAACTACAAAAGGAGGGTGTTCAATACCCACACTGGTGGGTTAGAGTGTGATGGTGCACCTGGAGGGCCCAGCTCAGGTGACTGGGGAGGCTGTGCCACTGGACCCTACAGAACACCTACTGTATTAGGCCACTCTACAAAGTCTGGGAGATGTAGCAGCTCTGCCTAAAAACAGAAGGCTATCAAAATGAGGAAATTACAAAAAAAAGGGCCCGAATAAAAGAACAGAATAAAACTACAGAAAAATAACTAAATAAAATTGAGACAAGTAATATACTAGATGCAGAGTTCAAAACACTGGTTATAAGGAGGCTTAATGAACTTAGAACTTCAAAAGCATAAAAAAGGACCAGTGACAAATGAAAGATACACTAACTAAAATGAAGAATAATTTATAGAAAATCAACAGTCGAATAAGTGAAGCTGATAATCAAAACAGTGATTGGGAATATAAGGAGGCAAAAAGACCCAATCAGAACAACAAAAATAAAAAATAATCTGAAAATATTAGAATAGTATAAGGAGCCTCTGAGACAACATTTAGATCATGGGGGTGTCTGAAGGAGAATAGAGAGAACCCAAGAGGCCCACACCATGACACATCATAAATAAATAGCAAAAAGTTAAAGACAAAGAGAGATTCTTAAAAATAGCCAGAGAGCCTAAACCGGTTTTGCTCAGTGGATAGAGCATCAGCCTGCGGACTGAAGGGTCCCAGGTTTGATTCCGGTCAATGGCATGTACATTGGTTGCAGCCACATCCCCAGTAGGGGGCGTGTAGGAGGCGGCTGATCGATGTTTCTCTCTCATCGATGTTTCTGGCTTTCTATCCTTTTCCCTTCCTCTCTGTGAAAAATCAATAAAATATATTTTTAAAAAATAGCAAGAGAAAAGCAGTTACCTACAAGAGAACAAGAAATATTTGAAGAGATGAATAGAAAAGACCTACAACCAAGATTACTCTACCCAGCAAAGCTATCATTTAGAACAAAAGGACAGACAAGAAAATATATAAAAAATAAAATGTCAATAAGTATGTACCTATCAATGATTGAAACTAAAAATAAGCAAATAATAAATAAGCAGAACATAAACAGACCCATAGATATAGATAATACTTTGGCAATTGTCAAATGGGAAGGGGGTTGGAGGTTGGGTAAATTGGTGAAGAAATTAGGAAGTACAAATTGGTTGTTACAGAATAGTCCTGGTGCTGTGAAGTACAACACAGGGAATATAGTAAATAATCCTGTAATAACTATGTGTGGTTTCAGATGTTTGCAAGATTTATTGGGATGATCACTTAGTAAGTTATATAATGTCTAATCACTGGGTACATACATGAAACTAATATAATGTATGTAAAAATATATTACAACACTGCATAGTCATAGTCTATAAAATTTTACTTTTTAATAAAATTAGTATCTTGTATTAGTATCATTTTTATATTAAAGTTACAAAAGATGTGAAAATACGGCGTTGCTTAAATATTGCCTAAAATAATAGAAGCTTTTAAATGTTTCTTCTTTTTTTTCTAATTCCAAATCCTTTTGTGATGATATTTTTGTTACATATAATATATGTTACATATCTAAATCTCACACATATATACTAGTATATAAAAAAGAATATTAAGATAGCTTCTATATCTTTAATGTGTCAAAATGTGAAAATTAGACACTTTCACTTTGCTTGAACAAGTTGGCAGGAATTGATCTAAATTCTAAGAAGCATACATCTTAAAAGGAAAAAGCAATTCTTAACCAGTTGATGCGGTCTGAAAATATGGACTGTCAAAACATCAATTTAACTTAGTAACTAACCAGAAACCAATGGTCAATAAAGAGTAATAGGTACATTTATGTTTTTATATCTTGTTAAAAATGTAATTAGGCACTCATTCATATATATCTATGTTTATATACATCAGATCCCGAAGAATAATTTCATATATTGACATATATCATCCATGCATCTTTATCTTGTCACTGAAAAAGGCTGGGCCAAAGCTTTTAGAAATCAAATGTGAACTCATTTTGAAATACCAGCAGTGTTTGAATTTTAAATTAACCTATTTACAATAAAACTATGCCTGCTGATTGCCATCATCTTCAGGAAAATTAACAGTAACGATCATTGGTGTCATAATGCAATTTCCCCACAAAAATCGCATAGGCTTCATTACTGTTTACATAAATTGTCATAAATACCAATTATGGCTGAACATAAAATGTAATGCTCTTTTTCCTAATCATAATCAGACTATTGTTCTTCTAATTCAGATGCTAGGGGAATAGGGTTTGGGTTCAACCTTGGTTGTGAAGGAAGTATTTCCATGGTAGTTAGTTTTGCTCAAAGTTGGCCTCTTTTCAAATCACTCATTCTCCATTTGGATCAAGTAGCCTTTGTCCCCATTCAGCGTTTCCTCTAATATATTGGGAAGGACCTGGAGGCTGATGGAAGAGGAGGGTGGTATACATTCTAAGTGTCCTCTGGACTTCAGCCGAGAGGTAGCTTCCGGTGGAATTTATAACAACATTTGGTGTAATTGCACAGAAGCCCTCATAGAGAAATAATGCAGTAACAGCCCTGGTGGAGGGGTGCATTGGCAGCACCAATTCCAGCTTTCCCCTGAGGTCAGCAGAACTAATAGCCAAGAAAGGCAATCCTCTGTCCAATGGCTAATTTTCAAAACAAATAAGAGTTAAGTTGCTGGCAGGGGAGTAGAGGAATAACACAGGAGGAGAGATTCAGCATCCTTACCATTTGTTCTCAGCTCCAAAGGTTATTCAGACAAAATGTCAGAGCAGGGGCCAATTCTCACCGAGGACAAGAATCCTGTCTTTCACTTTATATTATGGGACAAATCATAGGTGAGAATTGGGCCTAATTTGTCTCATGGTGAAATACTTTCTACTTGTCTACTGGTTTATTTTTTCCCTTTCTTCTTGATATGCTTATTCTAAAATTTAATGGTAAAGTCAGCCCTAAGGTCCCATCCACTTCAAATTCAGAGAAATCCTAAAGAATTAGAATCAGAAGAAAACTCATTCTATTGATACTTTGAACAGTGCTGTCGATGTGTACTGGTGAGCACACACAATTACATGAGTCCAAAGTGATGATGGATGACCTGTTGATATCCTCCCATACCTCAATGTTGGGCAATCTCTTTATTTTCATGCACTCTAGTAAATTGTCTTGCTTTTGCTCAATTTTATCCTAGTTGAGTAAAGCAAGCCATACTGACATAAACAGTCAAGCTTAATGAAACAAAATTAGGATTGTTGATTTAAGAAGAAAATAATTTTGTCCTAGCTGGCTTGGCTCAGTGGATAGGCGTAGGCCTACAAACTAAAGGATCCCAGGTTCGATTCTGGTCAAGGGCACATGCCTGGGTTTTGGGCTCAATCCCCCATGGGCAGCTATGCAGGAGGCAGCCAATCAATGATTCTCTCTCATCATTGATGTTTCTATCTCTCTTTATCCCTCTTCCTTCCTCTCTGAAATCAATGAAAAAACTATAGATTTTGTAAAAAAAAAAAAAAAGGAAGAAAATAATCCTATCTAATAAAGAGGGAATATGCTAATTGACCATCACACCCTCACAAAGATGGTGGCACCCACAGCTAATAGAGGGAATATGCTAATTGACTGTCATGCCCTCAAAGATGGCAACACTTACAGCCACAAGATGGTGGTGCCCAGTCCTCTCAGTCCCACTGGGACAGCAGGTGCCCAGCATGGCCGGGTCCACCCCCCAGGCGGTTCCAGTCAATCTGTGTGCCCACTTTCAGAGTTCCTCAGTCCACTCAATCCCCCAGCTTCCCAGGTCTGACCAGAGGTTCAGGTAAGCCTCAAATGGCAGCTGCCTAGCCACCCAGAGCCGCCTGAGGCTAAGGTACCCAGGGCTGGCAGAGGCTTGCACTGGTGGCATTGGCATAGCAGAGGTATGATGAGGTCATCTCTCACCCTTGAGGGCTCTTGGACTATGAGAGGGGGCAGGCCAGGCTGAGGGACGCCCCCCTCCAGTGCATGAATTTTCATGCACCAGGCCCTGGTAGAGATTTCTTTTCTGTGAGAAATTAAAGTGGGACCAATAGAAATCCAGTAAAATTAGCCACTGTTGTTATATTTTATAAGCTAGAAAAATGCCAAAGATAAACAAACAGCATCAGCAGGGAGGAGAAAATGGAAGTTTTACTTTTTTTTTTATATCTTTCATAATCTCATGCATTATCAGTAACAGGATGAGACATTTTAATACAGTGTGATCATCATTAAAAGGCAGATATTTATCTTCTCACAGCGAATTAAAGTCCCAGAAGGAAGTAGGGAAAGCGAGAGAAAGTGAGAGATGCTCATAAACTATTTAATGAAATACTATGGTTGTAGTTTTCTTTATTGTTTTTGTTTTTTAAAAAAATTGATGTTGGACAAAACTGGTTCCAAATACACCCAGATTGCACCAGGGGCCTATGCATTTTGAGAAGTCTCTACTGTGTTCTGACTTTGTTTAATAATTTCTAATTATGTTCTACAACACAAAATTAAATATTTCTGTCTCCATTGTGTGTACTTATTCATGAGCTGGGCATTAAGGGTAAAACAATGTATCTTGTTGTTTATTTATACCAGATGTGAGTATTTATGTTGCTCTGTTCTGGGTTCCCAGCTAGGTATTTATTTGTATATTGAGATGCCTGGTTTTGCATGAAAATGCTTTCTGAGTTCTACATTTCATCTCTACTCTTGTGTTTAAAACAACACCAAAACACAACTTTCCTTTTTTTAAGAGGAAGAATTTATGAATAACTAAGAAATTTACATTGTGTATCTTCTGGTCCCTCACCAACAAGCCAGCCAGAATACGTTTTGGGGACAAAAAAAACCTCATTTTTGGATTTGCTCCACAGTTAAGATGCTGACTTTTTAGAAACAAAACCTGCCTTGTCCAAGGAGAGTTTTGCTTTTGAAATACATTTCCATACTTTTAATTTTCTATTTATTTATTTACTTTTTAGAATATATGTGTTTGTTGGAGAATGTGCTTCTAATGTGTCTTTCTGTGCCTTCTTCTGTGGTATGTAACTCCATCAGTGTTGATAAGAATCCCCTGATAGATATTTTTGAAAATAACACCTGGCATTTGCATTTTATTCGCATAGTGGACAATACAGTAAACCTAATTTAGGGGTTACGTTGACACAAACGGTAAAAATCTTTCCTCTTATGCTGCCTTATACCCTCCCAATGCTCCTGCCTAAGGCAACAGTTTTATCAATGTCTGTGTGTTCTTTAAGAGAATTTTTTCTATTTTTACAAACCCCAAAACATATATATTTATTTCCCATTTTAATTAAGATTTCATCATTCTTATTCATTACTTTTCTACCACTTGACATTATATCTTAGAGATTTTTCTATAATAATTATTAAAAACAAACAAACCTCCCTGCATCCTTTTTTATATTTATATAATATTCCACTATATGGATATGCATAAAATATTTAATAAGGGACAATGTTTTATTTCTAATGTTAAACCAGCTATTCATAGCATAATGATTGCCTAAGACTTTTAAAGTAAGCACTTGCAGACCTCCAGAACAAGCATGGTGATCTATGGACATGGTTCATTGTCAGTGTAATTTGGTGATCAGGTAAACACAGCCCATTCTTGAGTACTGTACTTGAGAGTAATGCATAACTGATTAACTATTTTCAACGTGGAGAAATAAATCAGTCTTTAAAGAGCATTTTCTATGATTGTCCAAGTGGGAAAAGTACCCACCTTTGTGACAGTTCCTTCAGATGATACATGATAGGAGTTCACCAAGGGACTCTAATCTACAGGTATTTTAAAAAACATTCAATGTAGTTGATATCATTGTAGCTGTAGCTGTAGCTTTTGTTGAGAAGCCTACTGGTCTGGCCAGAGTTGGCCTTCCTTCCTTCACAAAAGCAGCCTCTGGAACTGAAGATCACTGTCCTTTTCCATTAAGAGCATCAGGGCTAAGTCCCCGCGACCTCCCCTGGATGACTGAAGTTATATTGCCTGGACCCAGAATAGGCATTTAAGTTTGCCACACTTGGGCTCAAGTACACAAACCCACAGAAAACCAGAGAGCCAAAGTTCATAACTAATACCTTGTAGGATTAAGCACTCTGATAATGGTAGTGCCCACTGTGATGGTAACACAGAATATAAATTCCTCAAACTACATAAGAATAATCTGAGCTCCACTGAGTATTTTCTATTCTCTTCACATTTTCAAATACGCTTTGCTTCACTCAAGCACACAGACAGCTGGTGTCATTTCCAGGTCATGAGTGAAGACTTCTGTAACTGGCGATAGAGAAGGAAGTGAGGAAGAAATACAAGTGTATTATTATGGGGAGTCTAATGACACCCATGTATGGTGGACATTTTTAACCACACGAGGCAAAATAATTTAGGAAACCTGGAAGGTCTGGGAAACTAAACCTACATGATATTGAAAGATATTGCATTTCCAGTTTCTGACCATAAGGGAAATATCCCTTCCCAGCCCACTGTAGCCATCTTGTCCCACCTAAAGGAATGGAACGAAATAAAACAAATACAACTGAGAAGCACTTGTGAAGGGCACAACCCAGAGGCACAGGCTTACTATAGACTGAGACCTAGTCCTAGGACTATAGATTCTTCCCTCCCCCTCCTCTTAGTTTCTTTTTCTTTTTTTTTTTTATTATTGTTTAAAGTATTACACAGGAGACAAAATGGCAGCGGAATAGAAGGATGTGTCCTGAGTCTTGTCCCGGAGCAAAAAGAGTGAGTGGCAGAAACAAGTGGAATTCAGCCCAAATTGGTGAAGGAGATGCAGGGCACTGCAACCATGTGAATAGCACTCACTTGAGCAGCCCGCTCCTGTCCAAGGAGAGCAGCCCCGCAAGCAACCCACCACATGCCAAAGAGCAGTAACTTCACGTGGCCTGCCCCTGTCCAGGGAGCAGCAGCTGTGTGAGCAGCCAGTTCCCCCTTCTGGGAGCAACAACCATGTGAGCAGCTCGCCCCATTTAAGGAGCAAAAGCCACTTGAGCAACCCACCCATTACTGAGGAGTGGCAGCTCCACACATCTGGCCCCCTCTGAGGAGCAGCGGCTGCATGCAGCCCACACCCTGCACCTGTCCAAAGAGCAGCAGCTGTGCCACATGAGCAGCCAGCCACCTTCTGAGGAGCCACAGATACACAAGCAGCCACCCCCTTCTGAGGAGCAGCAGCTGTGTGAGTAGACCATCCTTTCTGAGGAGAAGCAGCCACATAAACCGCCTACGCCCATTCGAGGAGCAGCAACCGCACGAACCGCCTGTTCCTATCCAAGCAGCAGCAGCTGTGTGAGCAGCCCACCTGCTTCTGAAGACCAGCAGCCACATAAGCAGATTGCCTACATCCAAGGAGCAGTAGCCCTGTGCAGTCCTCACTGATCCGAGGAGCAGTAGCCACATGCAGCCTGCATCTGTGTGATGAGAAGGAGCCAAGTGAGCAGCCCATCTCTCTCTGAGGAGCATCAATAGCACAAGCATCTCACTCCCACACAAGAAGCAGCAGCCCACCCCACGTCCAAGGAGAAGCAGCTGCATGAGCAACACACACACCTATACAAGGAGCAGCAGCCCTGCAAGCAATCTGCCCTTGTCCAAGTAGCAGTGGCATCACAAGTGGCCCATTCCATCTGAGGAACAGCAGTAGCATGCAGCCAGCTCCCATCTAAAGAACAGAAGCTATGTGAGCAGACTGCCCCTGTCCAAGGAACAGCAGCCACATGAGCAGCTGGCCGCCATCCAAGGAGCAGCAGACACAAGCAATCCATCCCCATCTGAGAAGCAGCAACTTCATAATCAGCCCACCCCTGTCCAAGGAACAGAAACTATATGAGCAGCCTCCCTACCAGCCAGAGGCACCACTGCTGTGAACCGCAACCACCAGAGGAGCCACTGCCAACTGAGAAGCAGCTGCTACCATAACTGCCCAAGGGGAAACCACAGCCAGAGAAGCCACTGCCACCAAAGGAGCAGCCACTGCACAGCTATGGACAGTTGGTGTTACCAAAAATGGGCATACAAAGATACCCCCAAAGAAAAATAAAGGATAAATCGCCAGAAAAGCATCTAAGTGAAACAGATGCATGCAATATGTCAGAAAAAAGAATTCAGAATAAGGGTCAGAGTTCATAAACCAGATGGAAGAAAAATCAACACCTTATGTAAAAATCAAGATGAAATTGATGAAAAAAAACCAACAATTTGTGTAAAAATGAAGAAGAGTGATATAGCTGGGAAAATAAAAAAAAAAAAACACCATAAAAGTTTCAACAGTAGACTAGGAGAAACAGAGGGCCGAATTAGTGAAATAGAAGACACAAGCACAACACAGTCAAACTGAATTGCAACTGGAGAAAAAAATTAAAAGACAGGAGGAGAGCCTAAGGTAGTTATGGGATGACATGAAATAAAAAATAAAGCAAGTTTTATAAATAATAGGGGTGCCAGAAAAACAGGAAGAGGAACAAGGGTTAAAAGAACTATTTGAAGAAATAATGTCAGAAAAACTTCCCTGATGTGGCAAAGAAAATAGTCAAATAAGACAGAGAGTCCCAAATAGGATGAACCCAGAAAGAACCATACAAAGACACATCATAATTATTATAGCAAAATATTCAGGACAAAGAGAGAATCTTAAAGGCTGTAAGAGAGTGAAAGAATGTTACATATGAGGAAACTTCTATTATATTATCAAATGATTTCTCAACAGAAACACATCATGCCAGAAAAGAATGGAAGACAATTTATAAAATTATGAAACCAAGGGACTGAATCCAAGAATACTCTATTCAGCAAGGTTATCATTCAAAATTTAAGGGGAAATAAGGAGCTTCAAAGACAAAACAATGCTAAGGGAGTTGATCACTACTAAGCCAGCAAAGCAAGAAATGCTAAAGAGACTGGTGTAAAAAGTAGAAATAAAAAGGTAAGAAGGAGCACACACACACACACACACACACACACACACAAATGGCTACAAATAAGTACCTTTCAATAATAACTTTAAATGTAAACAGATTAAGTATTTCAATGAAAAGACATTGAGTGGCTGAATGGATAAAAAAAAAAAAAACACCCATATATATGCTGTCTACAAGACACCCACCTCAGAAAAAGGGACTCATACAGACTGAAAGTGAAGGAATGGAAAAACATCTTTCAGGCAAATGGAAATGAAAAAGAAAAAAAAAAGCTGTACTTATTTCTGACAAAATGGACTCAAAGTAAAGGCCATACGAGAGATAAGGAAGGCCACTTAATAATAATAATAAAGGGATCGATACAACAAGAGGATATAAACCTAATAAACACATATGCACCCAAGGTAGGAGCACACAAATATAAAACAAACAAACAAACAGAAAAGACAAAAAAAAAAAAAAACCTCCTGGAAGATATCAAGGGAGATACCAACAACAATACAATTATAGTAGGGGATTTTAATACACCATTGACATCACTGGATAAATTCTCTAGACAAAAATCAGCAAACAAACAGCAGTTCTAAATGATTCACTAGCTCAGATGGACTAATTGACATTTTAAGAGCATTTCACTCCAAAGCCATGTAATATGCATTTTTCTCAAGTGCACATGTGACATTTTCAAAAATAGACCACATATTGGGTCACAAACAAAGTCTCCCCAAATTCAAAAAATTGATATCATATCAAGCATTTTCTCATACCAAAATGGCATAATATTTGAAATAAACTATAATAAAAGCATTCCAAAATATTCACACACTTGTAATCTGAATAGCATGCTATTAAACAATGAATGGATTTTCAATGAGATCAAAGAAGAAATTAAAAATGCAAATTCTATAGGGCACAATAAAAGCAGCCCTGAGAGGAAAGTTGATAGCTTTATAGGCCTACCTCAAAAAAATAAGAAAAAATGATAATAGATGATCTAACTCAACAACTCAAAGAATTAAAAATAGAGCAACAAGAAAAGCCCACAGTGAGCAGAAGGAAGGAAATAATAAAGATCAGAGTCAAAATGAATGACATAGAGACCAAAGGGGGGAAAAAAATCAATGAAGCCAATAGCTGATTTTTTTTGAAAGGAAAAACAAGATTGATGAACCTTTAGCAAGACTCACCAAGAAGCAAAGAGAAAGGACCCAAATAAACAAAATCAGAAATGAAAGAGGAAAAATAACAGCAGACCCCACATAAATAAAATGGATTATTAAAAAATATTATGAACAACACTATTCCAACAACCTAGACAACCTGGAGGAAATGGACACATTCCTAGAAAAATACCATCTTCCAAAACTCACTCAAGAATATTCTAGAAATCTTAATAAGCTGATAACTATGGAAGAAATTAAAGCAGTCATCAAAAAGCTTCCAGCAAACAAAAGCCCAGGGCCAAATGGCTTCACAGGGGAGTTTTACCAAACATTCAAGGAAGAAATAAAACCAACCCTCCTCAGATTATTCAAAACTATTCAAGAGAAGGGGAAACTTCCAAGCTCCTTCTATGAAGCCAGCATCACCCTAATACCAAAATCAGATAAAGATAACACACTGAAAGAGAATTACAGACCAATATCCCTCTTGAACATAGATGCCAAAATCCTCAACAAAATTCTAGAAAATCGGATCCAGCAGTACATCAGAAAGATCATACACAATGACCAAGTAGGATTTATCCCAGGGATGCAAGGATGGTACAATATTCAGAAATCAATAAATGTGATATATCACATAAACAAATTGAGAGATAAAAATTACATAGTCATATCAATTGATGCAGAAAAAGCATTTGACAAAATCCAACACCCTTTCTTGGTAAAAACTTTCAGCAAGGTGGGAAGAGAAGGATCATACCTCAACATAATAAAAGTCATATATGACAAACCCACAGCCAACATTATACTCTGTGGGCAAAAACTAAAACCATTTCCTCTAAGAACAGGAACAAGACAGAGATACCTACTCTCACCTCTCCTGTTCAACGTAGTGCTGGAAGTACTAGCCATTGCAATCAGACAAGAAGAAGAAATAAACGGCACCCAAATTGGAAAAGAAAAGGGAAAACTGTCCTTATTTGCAGATGACATGGTACTGTACATAGAATACCCAAAAGACTCCATTAAAAAATTATTAGACTTAATAAATGGATTCAGCAATGTAGCAAGATACAAAATTAATACCAATAAACCTGTGGCATTTCTATACACCAATAATGAACTTACAGAAAGAGAGACTTAAAAAGCAATCCCATTTACCATCACACCAAAAAATTTAAGATACCTATGAATAAATTTAACTAAGAAGGTTAAAGACCTATATGCAGAAAACTAGATGACATTGAAAAAAGAAATAGAGGAAGATATAAACAGATGGAAGAACATAACATGTTCATGGATTGGTAGAATCAACATCATTAAATGTCCATACTACCCATTAAAATACCAATGGCATATTTCACAGACCTAGAACAAACATTTCAAAAATTCATCTGGAATAAAAAAAGACCCTGGATAGCTACAGCAATCCTGAGAAAGAAACACAAAGTAGGTGGGATCTCAATACCAAATATCAAGTTGTACTACAAAGCCAATGTTCTCAAAACTGCTTGGTATTGGCACAAGAACAGACATATAGATCAATGGAATAGGATAGAGAACCCATAAATCAATTCAGATCACTATGCTCAACTAATATTAGACAAAGGAGGCATGAACATACAATGGAGTCAAGACTATCTCTTCAATAAATGGTGTTGGGAAAACTGGACAGATACATGCAAAAATGAAACTAGAGCATCAACTTACACCATATACAAAAATAAACTCAAAATGAATCCAAGACTTAAACATACAGGAACCCATAAAAATACTAAAGGAATCCATAGGCAGAAAAATCTCTGACATACACCAAAGCAATTTTTTCACTGATACTGCTCCTAGGGCAATGGAAAAGAAAGAGAAAATAATCAAATGCGACTACATCAAAATAAAAAGCTTTTATACAGCAAAATAAACCATCAATAAAACAACAAGAAAGCCTACTACATGGGAGAACATATTTGCCAATAATATCAATGATAAGGGTTTAGTCTCCAACATTTGCAGGGTACTCATTCAGCTTAACAAAAAGAAGATATAAAACCCAATTAAAAAAAAATGGGCAACTGATCTAAATAGACATTTTTTGAAAGAAGATAGAAGGAAGGCCAAGAAACATATAAAAACCTGCTTAATGTCACTAATCATCAGAGAGATGCAAATCAAAACAACAATGTGGTACCACCTCATACCTGTTAGAATGGCTATTACCAACAAGTCAACAATTGACAAGTGCTGGCAAGGATGCAGATAAAAAGGAACCCTCATGCACTACTGGTGGGAATGCAGACTGGTGTAGCCAGTGTGGAGAACAATGTGGAGTTTCCTCAAAAAACTGAAAATGAAACTCCCATTTGACCCAGTAATTTTACTCCTAGGAATAGATCCCAAGAAATTAGAAACATCAATCAGAAAGGATTTATGCGCCCCTATGTTCATAGCAGCAAAACTCACCATAGCAAAGATTTGGAAAAAGACTAAGTGCCCATCAGCAGATGAATGGATTAAAAAACTGTGGTACATCTACATAATGAAATACTCTGCTGCAGGAAAAAAGAAGTTTTTATCATTTGCAACAACATGGATGGAGATGGAGAGTATTATGCTAAGTGAAATAAGCCAGGTAGGGAAAGATAAATAATACATGATCTTACTCATTTTGTGGAATATAATGAACAACATAAACTGATGGATAAAAATAGATCCAGAGACAGAAACATCAATGAGAATGTCAAACCTCAGGGAAGGTAGGGGACAGAGGGGGTAAGGGGAGAGATCAACCAAAGGACTTTATGCATGCATATGAGCCTAATCAATGGACACAGACAACAGGAGTGGTGAGGTGGAGGCATGAATGGAAGGTGGGGGTAAAGAGGGAATAAGGACACATATGTAATACCTTAATCAATAAAATAAATAAATAAACAAACAAATAAATAAATAAATAATTAAAAAGTTGAAAAAAGAAATATTACACATAGGGTACATATGTCTCTTTTTTTTCCCCAGTTGACCTTCCCCAGCCTTCCCTACTCCCTGGCACATGTCCTCACCTTCCTCCCAGTGTCTTGCGTCCATTGGTTATGCTTATATGCATGCATGCAACTCCTTCGATCTATTTTTTACCTTCCCCCTGCCCCCCAAACTTCTCCAGCCTCCCCCTCCCCTTAACCACCACATCACAGAAAACCAAATTATCAAAATTCCTTTTACCTAGTACATCATGTTCAACTCTCAATAAAAAAAAACAATTAGAAGGAATACTAAAGGAAAAACAAAACACAAACAAATCAAAAATGTTTGCAGAGAAAGCAAGCATCAGAACCAGACTCAGAGATGGCAGGGGTGTCGGGGTACCAGACCAGAAATTTAAAGTAATTGAGATTAATGTGCTAAGAACAGTAATGAAAGAGGATGTTGCTTACTCATCTGGAAATTTAAGAATCGGGTAGGTAAACCGCATCCTTTTGTCTCTTACACTGTGCGTTGTGCATTTCTGATTGACCTTGGCTACCGAAGAATCCCACTCATTATGGAGGGAGAGGAAGGTGTTGGGACAGGGAAGAAGAGCTGTTCAAGGGCAAAGACAAAATCCGGAGTGTGAGGATCCTGCAGCAGACCCAGCTTCACAGACCTCAGATCTGCCGACAAAAATATTCTATAAAATGCAGGGCGAGTCCAGAGGTACCACCTGCCACCTAAGTGCCATGAGGGGAGGAACCTGGGAATCTGGTGCCACTCTGTCAGCCTCAGTTGTAATGTGTGCCCGTAGTCACTTTATTTCTCTTTTCTTAGCATTCCCAGGTAGATCTGAAGAGTTATACCTGTACCCTAGAATACTTGAATTCCATACACACACAAAAAAAGGATTACGCATGCAAGGGAAGGCCTTAAAAATTTATTTCCATACAACTTAAATGATGTGATTTATGTTCTCTAGAAGGATTGTCAGCAAATTAAAGACTTCGTGTCCCTCTCTCCTGCTAATCATCTCTCAGAGGAAAGGGTGCCAGTGCATGAGGGTGTGCCACCTCTGCACTCTCCCAGCTGTGGTCCCACAGGAAGAAGCACTAGGAAGAAGCCCACCCTGGCATCCACTTCTGAGTTTGCCCAGGAAAAGAGGAGACAGCGGAGTAAAAGACTCTTCACCCTTTAAAGGACAGCTCAGAATACAAAAAGCACTTTTGTTTCTGGCATCTTTGACTGGTAACAACCCCGATTACAATGAGACGATGGATATGAGAACTGTCAAAAAGGTAGGCTACCCACCCTCACAGAATCAGGAAGTGGGGGCAGTGCCTGGATGGGTTTGCACCTCCAAGTCTCCGGTTTGATTCCAGATATAACGAGATTGACCAAATGTCACTCTAATTAGAAGACAATAAAGTTCCATAGCAAAACACATTCCACAGTTTGAGCTTTCTTCAAGGGGATATTTGTCTTCATTATGGGATGTGCGTACTTGGAGCCTGGCGGGCATTGGTGCTTTAAAGGAGCTCATGTCGTAATGAGCCTGAAGATGAAAACCTTTGCCCAGTTCTAAGCACCTCGGGCTTGCCCTGGACCTGAAGCCTGAGCCTTCGGGTGCAATTCAGCCGGCCCTGGCCAGCCTTCTATACTGCTTTCCTGTAACTGATCCAAGCAAAGGAAAGAAATAAAAAAACAGCCATGACAGCTTGTGGAAGTGATAAAAGTTTCTGAAAATTAGACCTGCTAATAGGGCAAGTCTATTATTCTTTGAAATCTCCTAAGGTTTGATACTTTCCCCCTTCTCTCTCCTTCTCTCTGTTTTTAATTGAAATATGAAACTGTAGGGCAGCGGTTCTCAACCTGTGGGTCATGACCTTTTTGGGGGTCAAACAACCCTTTCATCAGGGTCACCTAAGTCATCCTGCACATCAGATATTTACATTATGATTCATTAACAGTAGCACAATGAGAGTTATGAAGTAGCAACAAAAATAATTTTATGGTTGGGGGTCACCACAACATGAGGAACTGTGTTAAAGGGTTGCGGCATTAGAAAGGTTGAGAACCACTGCTGTAGGAGATGTTACCAATTGAGTCAAAACAAATGTAATGCTTAGGTATACAGCTTATTTTGTCCTTAAATAATATTTTTTCCTGCAACTTTCTGTGGGTTCTTTCCTTTGTCCAGTGGAATGGTTGTCATGGAATGCAGTGGTTTACCCTTCCAGGGAAAATTTAGGGCCACTGATTGTTCAGGTTCAACAGCTGCTGGCAAATGGACCTTTTGGATATGGAAGTATTCCTTTTCCCCATATTCTCCCAGCCTGCTTCGCTCAGAATTGCAATTTAAGTAAATGCATTCCTATCTTCTTTAGATAAGCAGCATGCTGGGTGTACCATGCCAGAGCCAGCCATGGAGATGACAGAGAGAGGGAGGAACCAGAGATGGGTACATCTCCCAGTGGACTGTGAGGTGTAGGAGAGGCAGTAAAAGGAAGAAAATAAAGAAAGTACCATATGACCCCAAGATAAGTCATTTTATTCTATCTTGGTATTAAAGTGGACATATTATCTAAGAAATAAATGACTATTACCTATGAATATGCTGGATAAAATGGTTTAAAAAGTCAACCAATCATTTCCCTATCTAAAATTATGCAAATACATATTTTGAAGTCATAAATTCAGAAGGCAAATATATATCTACATACACAGATAGATATATAGATATAAATGATAGATAAACTGAGGCTATATTATAATATTCTAGATTTTTTTCATATCTACAAATGGTCCCTGACTTATGATGGTTGGATTTAATTTTTTTCTATTTTATGGTGGTGGTAAAGCAATGCACATAATAAATTGCACAGGGTATGCAACACTTTATTATAAAATAGTCTTTGTGCTAGATGACGTTTGCCTGACTATAGGCTAATGTAAGTGTTCTGAGCATGTTTAAGGTAGAATATATCCACATTAAGATGGTTTTATTGTGCCGTCACCCCATTGTAAGTCAAGGAGCATCTGTACATACCTCACCAGATGCTGGAGAAGCATGTGCCCTGGCCATAGCTGAGGAGTGCACAGGCCCTAGAGACAGGTCTCCTGAGTCCACATCCTTTCTCTATTGAGAGATAGTGAATGAGTTACTGTCCCTTAGATCTCTTATCTGTGGAAAGGTGATCACTTTTTTTAAAAAATATATTTTATTGATTTTTTACAGAGAGGAAGGGAGAGAGATAGAAAGTCAGAAACATCGATGAGAGACATTGATCAGCTGCCTCCTGCATGCCCCACAGTGGAGATGTGCCCGCAAGCAATGTACATGCCCCCAACCGGAATTGAGCCCAGGACCTTTCAGTCCGCAAGCTGACGCTCTATCCACTGAGGCAAACCAGTCTCGGCAAAAGGTGATAACTTTTGAAGGATCTTTGGAATATTATTTGGACGGGGAAGGGCTCAGTTGACATGAAGTATTCTTTTCTTCCTTAAGCTTCCTTAAGCTTCATACATTTCTGCCTCAATAATTTAGATTACTCTCTCTACCTATTTTTGAACAGTTCCCTTGTCCTGTAAATTTGAAATGGATGCTTTATTTGATATCCTTTGGTTTCAGGAGGTTTTCCCTGACCCTTCAAACCTTTATGGTATCTCTCTTTCCTGAGCTCCTAGAGTCCTTATTGGTGACCCTCCCTGACCCTTCAAACCTTTATGGTATCTCTCTTTCCTGAGCTCCTAGAGTCCTTATTATTAAGTTGGAACTTAATAATAAACTGCCTGTTGATATAATTTTTTTTTCATTTTTTATTACTTTCTAGGAAGCAGCATGAACAGTAGAATAAACTGAAACCTTGGTATCAAATGACATGGAATTGAGTTATTTGTCTATTACCATTAAGAATCTCATTTAGCCCTACCTGGTTTGGCTCAGAGGATAGAGCATCGGCCTGCAGACTCAAGGGTTCCAGGTTTGATTCCTGTCAAGGGCATGTACCTTGGTTTCAGGCACGTACCTTGGTTTAGGGCACATCCCCAGTGGCAGGTGTGCAGGAGGCAGCTGACTGACGTTTCTCTCTCGTTGATGTTTCTGGCTCTCTATCCCTCTCCCTTAGTCTCTGTAAAAATATATAAATATATATTTTTTAAAAAACTTCATTTAAGTTCTTTCAGCTTCATTATATTAACCTGCAAAGTGAAGATGATGATGATAATAACACCTCTGTGGGGATCTACAGAGTGGCCTTTGGACGTTCTCAAATGCCTCCTGTTTAAAACTAATATTTTCTACCATCAAGTATAGTTCCTTTAAATGAAATTCATGAATAATATAACTTACAGAATGCAGATTTAAAAAGACACAATATAGTATCCAAACATAAATTTTAATATAAATAAAATACATATTATCTTGTGTGTATAACATACAACAAGATAATATGTATTTTGATATTTAAATACGTAGGCATAACTATACTAGGACATATAATAAAGTGGTTGTCTGACTCCTTGCACCTATACAAATAATCTTCATAAAAGAATAAACTGTAAATTATGCTAACAAAGCATGTGGTATTAGTATTCATATACCAGGAGTGGTATTGTCATCAATGAAATCATTTCCTCAAATAACAAAAAGCACTTGATAAAGTTCTCAACAAAACAAAATAGGATCTTCCTTTGATTTTCTGGGTAGTTGCATTTCTTGAAAAGCCAGTGTATATTAAAGCTGACTGTGTTTAAATATAAAACAGGTTGAGAGTATAGGCCTATTATATACATGACAGCCTGGAGAGACATTCATTTATGTAGAACCTGGGTATGTTTTTGCATGTGATCTTTCCCCCTATGGCAACAGATGAGTTTCTTTTGGGTGCCAACCGCTATATTCCAATAGTGCTCATCAGTATTTTTAACAACAAAAAAGGCTTTGAAAGGTAGTACTGCCTCTATTTATTATTTTGGGGAATGAAGACTCATGAAAGTAGAATGGA
Source organism: Lasiurus borealis (assembly GCA_004026805.1). Classification (NCBI taxonomy): domain Eukaryota; kingdom Metazoa; phylum Chordata; class Mammalia; order Chiroptera; family Vespertilionidae; genus Lasiurus; species Lasiurus borealis. The sequence continues at coordinate 83,813 of PVJN01001446.1, forward strand.
ATATTATTCAGCACTAAAAGGAAAATGAGTTACCAAGCCATGAAAATACATGAGGAAACTTCAAGGTATATTACTAAGCAAGATAATCCAATCTGAATAAAGGTTAAATACTGTATGATTTAAACTATATCACAATCTTGAAAGGCAAAACTTTGAAAATAATATTAAGATTAGTGTTGGCTTATGGGGAGTCAGGGGGAAGAGCTGAATAGGTGGAATACTGATGATTATTAGTTCAGTGAAAATATTCTTATGATATTATAATGATGGGTATTTATCATTACACATTTTTTTCCAGCCATTGAATGCATAACACCAAGAGGAATGCTAACTGAAACTATGGACTTTCGGTGATTAAGTTGTGTCAATGTATGCTTCTCCTTGGAAAAAGAAAAGTACCATTTTTGTGAATGCTGTTGATATGGGGGAGGTTATGAATGTATGGGAACCAGTGGAATATAATAAGTCTCTGTACTTTCCTCTTGATTTAGTTGTAAATTTAAAACAACTCTACAGAAATAGTCTTTAAATAAAGGCTAGACATACGAATCCTAATCTCTATGGCATAGTATAAATGAACAGTATAGATCAGGTATTTGGGTGAGCAAAAAACATGGTACAGGAAGAAAGGAAGAGAGTTAATTACTTTGTTGAGAATTCAGACTCCACAGAGATGGTGGACTTTAAGAGCTGAGGCAGGGAACCTAGTATCATACCTCCCTAACTTCTCACAGGCTCCCTGCAAGACTGTAAGAGGTCATGCACTTGGCACAACTGAATAATTCTCATCAGCCTCTTTTCCACCAAGATTTCTACTATATTCAGTGTTCTCTGGTACCTCAATGCTCGCACATTGCAATGCCTGGACTCTTGCAGTTTATCTACCCTGTGATCCGTGTTTTATCTAATGGATTTGATTTTAAGTGAAGTAAGAACAATGCCCTCTATCTTTTTATATTCTCCCCACCACAAAGAACACTACCTTAAAAAAAATCAATAAGGGCTCACTGAATGGCTTCCTGATAACATCAACAAACCAAAATAAAGAATGTGAACATCACAAGTGGATTTAGAGACTAACACAAATGCTGCATTTGAAATTCAGAAAAGTTAAATAATGTTCCCAAGGTCACACCAGTGGTTGGTAACCATCCAGGACAAGGACTCAGGTGTTCAAAGTCCCAACCCAGTATCTTCCATTATATCATGAGCTGTCTCACAGAGCCTAACAAATTAGGTCTTGGGAATGTGATGTTTCCCATCATCTTCATTTTTCTTTTAAATTTGGCACATGCTTTTTGTTTATTGGACCATCTAAACTTCTACTTTTTTTCAAGGGAATTGTCCCCAGAACTATCAACAAAAATGACAGGGATATCTATCCATCTGCTCATTCATCCATCATGTACCCCAGTACAGTTATTTACATAGCACAGTGACACTGTAAGCAAACACAGTGGAGGAAAAGAGAAAGACAAAAGGACAAAAAAGACATCTGGGATTTTTATGAGCCATTTTCCTTACAGTGTGCAATATCCAATAAGCATTATGTATACAGTAGGTGTATTCGTCATGGTCTATATGATGTTTTGGTGATAGTGCCTTGGCCATTATCAATAGAACCATTATAAAACATACTACCCCCACTTCTGCTGAAATGCATACATTGGTACACTGCCAAATAGTTGCATGTGATAGAGAAATCAGCAACAGTTTATTAGAGATTATTATACTGACAAAATAAAACAAAACAATGGAAGCTTTTTGTTAAAGAGGTAAATAAATCCCCAGAACAAATGCCTCTAATTCAAATCCTTACACTGATGTCTTGCACGAAGTTGTTAATAAAATAAATTCTATAGTGCGGTTCTGCCTTTGTTTCATCAATACTGTTGAAAGTACACAACCATATCACAAAAATAGACACAATCACACACAACAAACACAACAATGTACACTCTTTCCTCCTAGGCTCACGACTGGAATTTAAGATTGCTGAGCTAATATTGAACTCAAAGAACAATCCTCAGAAAATCAGTTCTCTCTTATCTCATGTATCATCTCAGAACATCAATTAAATGACGGAGCACATAGTCAGTGCTCAGCAAATAAACTGAAATATTGATTGTTTTTTTTAAACTGTCATAATCACTGCAGAGTCTGTTTTATAGCCAGGGAGAAATTCTATGGTCATCAAATGATGATCAATTTCTTGAAGGAAGTGAGTTAGATCCTGAAGGAAAGATAAGCAATTTGGCAGCTACAGGATTTTAGATTGCCATTCTGTATTTTTTTCAGATAGTATATAAGATGGTAGAGCTGAAGGGAATGGAAATTCTATTGCACTATTGATAATTGTGTGTTTGTGTATAAATCTGAGAGGAAGCCAGCTGGCTCTCCACAGGCTCCTCTCCTTAATTCTCCTGCAACACCATCCCTATGCCCAAACATACACACACTGGGGTCAAAGTTGTACTTCAGTAAGACTTTGGACTCCAAATTTTCTAACTCTGGGATCCTGTCAAGAGTCAGAACTGAGGCCTGCTTTTCCTTTCAATCCAGGTACAGCAACTTTTCTTTATCTCATTTCTCTCTTTCTAAATGTATTTATTAGCCACAGATGCCATATGTGGCTAGTCTGAACAGAAATTTCTATGCTTCAGGGCATGCGGGCATTTATTTTACAACTATCTATATGTATAAAAGCCCAGTGATGGGGAAAGCAGGATGACCAGAATGACTGGAATGACCTTTGGCAAGCCAACCACCCATGGCCCCTCCCCCAACACCAGTCTGGCCTGATGGGCACCCATTGGGATGGACCGGCTGGACCCCACCCATGCACAAATTTGTGAAGTATAAAAGCATTGGAGAAGGAAGGAGTAATTTTTACAATTTTTTTCAGAGGGTCATAAATTAGATTTCCTTTCATAACCTACAATATGTATAACTAACTAATGAAATTCTTCTCTTAAATTTCTTCTGATTGTTAAATTGCTTCTTGAGTACAGGGTTGCAGAGAGATGTGACCATGATTTAGACGCAAAGACTTAGAAGTAGATCTCTACAAGTTAGCTACTCCTCACAGGAGTCAGATCTCAACTAAGTGATTATTGGAAGATTTTGGTTTTCAATGATTATATTTCATATTCAGCTGAAAACTTGCTTGGCTACCAGTTCCATGCATTTTTTTCTGATTATGTTCTCTAGAGGGGAACAGAACAACTTCACTTTCTTCCTCAATGTTTCCCACTAAACTACGTTATCAGTAAGTTTGTTCTTACATCCCTCAGTAAGTACATTCTCCTCCATTCAGAATACTTCAAGTCCTCTCAATAGCTTTCGGACTATAGTTCCAGAACTTCTAAAGTTCCCCACTCCCTCTTCTGAACATATTTTATGTTGTGAATATACTTAAACCATGACTCATAATCAAACATAACACTCCTTATGCAGGCTATAAGCACTGAATACTATCCATGTCCTATGATAAAGCTTGTATGCACACCCTAATCCACACTCTTTCAGAGGCAGTCTGCCCATTTCCTATGAGAATTAACCCTGGAGTCAGATCTAAATGGATTAAATTCCCAGATGAACCATTCACAAGCTAAGAGAACTCGAGAAAGTTTTAATCAATCAGTTTTTCCCTTATGTATTGTTTTTAACCAATGCATTAAACATCCCATCATGTATACTTCACAGTTAAATGTTTTCTTTCCAGTCTGGATGCTTTATTGCAGATATTTAATGTGTTTTAAAATCTTAGCTAAGCCATTCAAAGTTTTCATAATTGAAATGGTTCGAGCATTCATTCTTTTATCAGCTTTTTAACATCTGCCTGTTAGATAAATGTCTTCTATATCCTTGATCATTAAAGAGTGAGGCAATGCCAGCATCAACTGGAGGTTTATTAGAAATGCAGACTTTCAGGCTCCATCCCAGACTTACTGAATCAGGATTTGCTAAACAAATTATCTAAATGATGTACCTTAAGGTTGAGAAGCCCTGCTCTTAATTCATTACCCAGAGAACTGAGAAATATATTAGCCCATATAGCACATTGGAGAGTTACTTCTAAGTCAGCAGTGGCCAAGTAATAAACTCTTTTTATATGTTCAAGAAATATGAGACCTAATGGTGCTGTAACTTATACCATGTTACATCACTCCCTCAATATATATTATAAATATTTTTAACAAGTATTCATCTTTATTTCCTCACAGTTGGATTTCAGCTCTTAGTGTGAGTGCATATGAGCCAAGGCTATGAGAGGATGAAGGTACAGTCTGTGTTTTGAAAATTGATACCTGGATTCAATTCTTGCCATGGCCATGTACTTCCACTGTGACTTAGACTACTTCTAATTCTCAGTTTCCTCACTGGAAAAATGAGAACAATGATAGTGCCTGTCCCCTCGCTTCACTGAGAAGACTAAACAAAAATAATTAATGTTAATAATTTAGCAAAATTGTTTTAAATGTAGTTAGTGTTCCCTTCCTTTTCTGATTTCTTACAATGCCTGTTAGAGAGTTTGCTTTGGTTCATAACTGAATGTTTTGTTGATTGTCTCCATATTGATATGCTGAGTGCTCTGATGATAAATGTGCTATCCTATATAGGTATTCTTTAAGCCATGAACTGGCTATACTGAATATCTAATGTCTATTGGTGAAGCAGTTAAAGAATTGGAATTCATTTTTCAGTACAATCCTAACCTAATCCACAAATGTACATTCAATAAATGATATAGTTTACAATAGTTATACTATAATGTCTCACCACCTCTCATTAACAATTTATCTATTGGGAAAGCTGTTGAATATTCTTATATGGACTTCTGTCTCAATAGTAATTTTTTTCAGAGAAGTTGGAGGACGGAGATGTGAAGGAGATGAGGGATAAGGTTCAGTTCTCCATAAAACAAGCACATTCTGCTAGTCTTAACCCATTCATGTCTGGTTACACTTAGCTTTCCTCAAACTCTCCTAGGAGAGAGGAGGTAAATACCTGCAAAACAGGTAGAAGCTCCAGCCTTGGAATTAAACATCTTGGATTAAAGTTTCAGCTTTTATATTTAGTACTCTCTGAACTTTATTTAAATTAAATGATCTGGGCCTTCATTTTCTTGTTTATAAAAAGAACTGTCAGCATTCTCAAAAGGTGGTTAAAATGTTGATTAGACATGTATTTGTAGACCTTATTATCCAGGAAAAGCATGAGAGAAGAAAAGCAAGTGACGATGATAGAAAGATGTATGTCATATTTTGATCTGGTGCCTTCTCAACTCTTACAAGGATATTGCTCTATGCTTTGTATATGCTTTGTGATTATACATGGAAATCCCTGAGAGTAATATTAGAAGTAACTAGTGGAATTCATTTCTGTCAGCACCAAAATTGCTATTTATTTTCACCATTGACCCATCATGGGGTTGGCAGTATGATATCAGGGACATTAACAGCTGCCCTTAAGTCGCTCACCCACTGGCCTGCTATGGGGTTAAGTTGTGGTAATGGTATTATTCCTTACGGGCGTCTCCTGGAGTTATAGTTTTCTTCTCTTCTTTAATCTGGGTCAGGGCTAATGTGTTATCCTAGGAGGGTTCATATATTAGCTAGTTAACATATTAGCAGGGGTTATTGTCTCTGATTAAGCCATTATCACTCACTGTCCTGTAGCAAAGAAAAAGGCCCTGAGGGAATGGGCGCGTTTCTAGGAAAGAGAAGCAAAATCAAAGGTATGAAAAATAAGTTTGGGGCCAGTTAAAACGTTGTGCGATGGCTTTAAGGCACTGAATCATTAATACCGGGTCTCCAGAAGAGGCTTCAAGGAACAAAATATCCAATTTATTATCATTTCCAAGGACCAAAATTTGCTGGTAAAGTGGATGCCATATGTAGTTCAACATGGGGTTTACATAAAAATATTAATATTAAGGCCCTTTAGATCCCTTTGATTTAAAACTAGTGATTAAACTTCCTCTTTGTAAAAAAAGGCTGTTCCTTTATCATAAACATTAAAAAAAAACTCATTTGGGGAAATTTCTCTCAGTTTTCATTTACTTTTATATATATATATATATATTCACATGCACATGCATCTACTCTAGAATAACTTTCAATTTGAAATAAAACATCAGTTCATGTGTTCTAATATTTTGGGGCCCTGGAAAAATTTCATCTCATAGACTTATAGCTGTAAGATGATAATATTGAAATGCAAGTCACAAGCTTCAATTAGGTACAATCAGAAATCATGCGGTGACTTCATTAAGTATCATTAAGAATGATCAAAATATTGCTCTTAGGAAAAATACATCAAAAGCATTGCATTTACACATTGATTAAACAGGATCTGCAATTTCTAAAATCTGGTACGAGAAAAAAGAATGGAGTAAATTAAGTGCTCATATCCCACTTAGCAACAAGGGAGTGCTTAGCAACTGGCAAAGGAAGAAAGAAAGGGAGAACAGAATCTGATCAGCCTCTGAAACCGGGGTAGGAACCAAGAAATGACAATGTAACTAATTGGGGCTGGAGGAGAGGTTGCTGTCCGGGAGGGCAAGTTGACATCAGCCTGCTTTGTGCAATGTGTTTATTTTTAATTTAGATTTAGGAAATTAAACTCAAAATTAGGAATCGGGAACACAGGAGAGACTGTGCCCCATAAACCAAGATTGAGGCCAGAGTCATCTTTGGTGACAGGTATGTACCTGTTTGCAAACCCTTTTCCTGTTTATAAGTATCCTCAGATGCACAGCCTAGTCCTGTGTTCACAAGGTCTGATGTCAAGGAATTTTGCGAAGGATTAAAATTGTATCCCTTTGAGAACACTTTAGCAACTTTGTGGTTCTAATCATACCTCTGATCTGAAATTAAAAAAAAAAAAAATTCTTTCCCATGAGCAAAATTCCAATTCTTAGCATCACTGAAGGTTCTTCATAATCTGGATAAATTTACTTTTCCTTTTTTTAAAAAATATATTTTATTGATTTTTTTACAGAGAGGAAGGGAAACGGATAGATAGTTAGAAACATCGATGAGAGAGAGACACCGATCAGCTGCCTTTTGCACGTCCCCTACTGGGGATATGCCCACAACCCAGGTACATGCCCTTGACCGGAATCGAACCTGGGACCTTTCAGTCCGCAGGCTGACGCTCTTCACTGAGCCAAACTGGTTTCAGCAATTTACTTTTCCTTTTAAGGTTAGTCTGTCACTTGCTATTTGCACAGAGGCCATGTTCAGGCCATTTCTTGCACTCTGGCACATTTGCTGACACCTCTCACCTAAAACTCAGGGTGGACTTTCCTCTTAGTAAGCCCTTTTCCATTGTTTGAACCTTGAAATCTCTCACAGAGTCTCAATGCTTACCTCTTTGTCCCACTGTGGTAAAAATCCCATGCTATTTTTTGTTTACCAAAGAAATTCCAAAAGGAACAGGAATTTACCATGCAATTTCAGACATTACAAGAAGTATCTCAGGAAGAAGTAAACATTCAATAAATATCTGTGTAATGCAGTTACATATACAGGACAAATACCAAAAATTAAAACCCAACGATGAGGAGTTGAAAACTTTTTTTTTTATTTTTTGTAGAGGACCAGATAGTAAATACTTTAGGTTTTTCAGACCACTACTTTCTGTTGCAAAAACTAAACTCTTCCATTGTAGCATAAAAGCAGTTATGGAGCCATTCCCATACACCACCACTCCCCGCCCCCACACACACACACAAAATAATGAGCAAATCTGTGATCCAATAAAGCCTTATTTATGAACCCTGAAATTAGAACTTCACATACTTTTTAGGTGTCATGAAATAGTATTGTACTTTGCTTATTTTCAACCATTTAAAAGTTTTTAAACAATTAGCTCCAGAACCACACAAAAACACTCAGCCACCTGGATTTAGCCGTGTTACACCTGTTTTAGATCCTTATTTATATAAGCCTCATTTGGATGTTTGCCACCTATAGTTCTCCTTGCACATTTGTCATTTAGCATAGTTCATATCCATGCCATTCCTTTATTCTAGCTGTATCCCAAGCAGACAGTCCTCCAGACCACTGAATAAGGTACCCTCCTCCGCTGGTAATATGGTATGTTTGGCTTCCAATACTTGATAAGATTGTGTCTCCTGAATAGGCAAAGATCTTGCCTTGCTTTTTCTGCCAATTTTAAAACAAACACAGCCTCCGTGTGATCCAGTGTTTGACAACCAGTTATTACTTAGGCACATCCTATATTTTCACAATTAATTTCTCAGTAACTATCACCTTACTTCCTCGGAATCCAAATTTTTCCCCGAGTTGCCATCTTCTCATCTGTCAAAGCAATTTCTTACCTCATCCAAAGCATTTTAATTATCGTAAGCAGAGCACCATTTCCGAACTTTCTAGCATTACTGAATTGATCTTACTAATGTTGCCTCTTCTTCCCCTGCCATAGGAAATCATGAACTCCCATAAGCCTCCATGGTACCTTCCTTTTTCACACCACTAGCACTCCACACTTAAGTAAGACACATTATGATTCTGACTTCATCTGTCCAGGCTGTGAGAACAAAATAATATAGAGTGGCTGGCTCATAAACAACAGAAATTTATTTCTGACAGTTCTGGAGACTGGGAGGATCACGGTGCAAGGAGATTTAGTGCCCGGTGAGGACTTGCTTCTCAGTTCATAGATGCCCATCTCCCTTCTGGGTCCTCGGGTAGCAGAAGAAGGAAGGGGCACTCGGTGGCCTCTGAGAAGGACTAATTCCATTCATGCGGGCTCCCCTCTTGAGACCTAACCTCTTCCCAATATCCCCACCTCTAAATGCTATCATATGGAAGGCAGGCTTCAGTATATAAATTGAGAGGCGGAGGTACAAGTGCTCAGTCCACAGTAACTGCATGAAATAATATTCAAAAGGACAATGAGAAGAGAAAAGGGCATAAAAAATATGAGGGGAATAAGAAAAAGAATGACAGTAAAAGAGAGTAGACAACAGACATAAATATATATATATATATATATATATATATATATATATATATATATATATTAAACTCTTTCAAAAGTATTATTGTTTATGAGCTGTGAAACTGGGAAACTACTTTCTTAGAATAACCTAGAGGATTTAATCAGTTAAAAAAAGAAAGGAGGCTCAAAGCAGATTTTTTAACCCTTTCCCCTAAATCATACTCAGTTCCAAAATCCGATAGAAGATATTTCAGACGGACAGTTCCTCCTTCTCAAGTTTCCTCTGTGTTCAGACTCCGAGCATCCTATCTGGATAGAAATCAAATTCTGGTACAGCATCAGAATGTTCTTGCCTCTTGCAATGGCATTTAGATTCCTCAGCTGCTTTCAAAAAAAAAAAAAAAAACACATCCAAACCTATAAATATTAAACTACATTTTGGGGCCCTAACCTTGATGGAGGGCAGATACCATTTAATATCGCTAAGGGAAGAGAAAAGGTGCAAGTGTAGGCAAAGGAAAGAAACAAAAAATAAACCAAAAATGTCAGAGCTGATTGATTAAAAACGAGGTAGGCAAATCAGCAAGGGCCAGTCCAGCATCACTGGAGTGAGGTCAGACAGGGCTGCTTTAAAATTATTTGGTATTTTCAGAAATTGATTAGTTATGGAGAACATTATGAAGTAGCTGTGCACATTCATTTAATGGGCCAGTGCCTCTTGTACAGGCCTGGAATCGTCACATTCAATCTCATCTACTCCTTGTTAAGTTGTGCTTTCTTCTGGAGCATGTTTATTTATTATAGATGCTAGAAGCATAAACTACAAACTAGAATAATAAATAATTTCTTAGATGGGGATTTGTGAGCACCTCCTCCCCACCCATCTTTTCCCTCCCAAACCCTGGTGTGACAAGCATCATTAGTTAGAGGCCTAGGAATGTTTGTGGGCCTGGAGACAGGTCCTTTCCTGTCCTAAGGTGCCTTTCCTGACTGAGCGACTTATGTGGAGGGAAGCGGAGGGACACTAGGATGTCCTCCTGTCCCCCCAAAGGTGTTTCTTAGTCATCTGCTCCTGGAAGAAAAAAGCTGCTAGTTGTTTGAGTTAGGAATACCCTTTGCAAATATAAATAGTCTTGGGAGATGTATTATGCATTATTGTGTGTATATATACAACTTGATGCAAATTCATTTTGTTGAGCACTCTCACAGACAGCTGGAAAGGGACTCCAAAGAAAAAGGTTGCATGATGGAGAAAGAGAGAGGTATTTTGGAATATGAATCCTGGACCAAAGAGCTATTGAGTAAGGTGAGAAGGAAGAGGAAGAAGGACTTTAGTGAAAGTGCATAAGCACACACACACACACACACACACACACACACACTCTACTCACAATCCAAAGTTTATCTTAATATTTAAGTTCTAATCTAAGAAGTGCCTAAAGATATCTCTATTTAAAACTCCCCTATGATTCTTATGTCCCCAACATATGTTTATATCTGGGAGCCAATGCAACTAGAAAATCAAGAACTTACCCCCTTTAAGGGGACATGGGATTAGGTGTAGGTACTGCAATCACTAACATACCCCACAAACACAGGATGGAGCTCACTACTCCTCTGAGACGCTAGCTTTATCGATTCCATATACTATTGCTCCAAAGGGAAACTTTCAGGTAACTTTTCACAAAGTGAGAACATTCCTTTAGGATATGTATTTCATAAGAATGAAGATATGAAATCCATCCACGCAAGTAGCATCCAATGATGCACAACACACACCTTCCTAGGCTTGCATTTGATAGCCATAGCACAATGCCCTTACTAGGAGCCTAAACCCCTCTTATGTTCACCGGACCACAACTGTACCCCATGTCCCTGGTACCATAGTGTTTGTCCCCAGAAATAATTATCCCGTGGCCAAGGCAAGCGTGAGAGTGCATCCCAGGACCCAACATAACAAGAAAGACCCTGAGGCAGTCTGTCATATTCAGATACAAACAGCACATCACCAATTGTAATGAACCTGATATAAGCTGAATAGATTCAATAGGAAAGTCAAATATATGTGAGGCGCCCCTGCTCTGAGAGCCCCTCTTTTCACTAAGACTTTGCCAGGTGATTATGAAGAATGCCAACGCTCCGAATAGAAGCAGAGCCAAGACCGGTTTGGCTCAGTGGATAGAGCATCGGCTTGCGGACTGAAAGGTCCCAGGTTCGATTCCTGTCGAGGGCATGTACCTTGCTTGCAAGCACATCTCCAGTGTGGGGCGTGCAGGAGGCGGCTGATCGATGTCTCTCTCCCATCGATGTTTCTGACTTTCTATCTCTCTCCCTTCCTCTCTGTAGAAAAGCAATAAAATATATTAAAAAAAAAATAGAAGCAGAGCCTTATTCTCTGCTGTCCATGGGCGACCCGCGCCTGCCCCTTTAGTGCAGATGGAGGCTTTGTTCTCCTGAAGTTGCTCGGGTCTGTGCCTGTCCAAAAAAAAGGAGGTGCGTGAAGCTTTAGGAGCCTGCACCTGCTTAAAAAAGGGACGCTGCTCCCTCAGCTCCACAGCCCCGAACCTCAAATGCCTCCCTCTTGCCAGACAACTGGGCTATCCCCCAGGCATTTTCAGTCTAGTTGGGTAACACAGAAATTACCTAATTCGTCATTATTTCCAAGGAATGAGATGTGCCTTCCACTGTCCCTTCCGAGTTAAAGACAATGATGCCGAGCTTCCTGCGAATGCCAACGCCTCCTTCCTCCAAAAAGAACAGGGATAGAGGATGGGGAAAGAAACGGCCAATTAATCGCCCGCAGTTTGCTCCCGTATGTGTGATGGGTGCATTCTTTGTATGCATCTGAGGGATAATTAGTAGAAAATTTATTTTCCCAAGTCTGCGATAAAGAGAGAAGTCAAAGCTTCAGGGAAAAGCTGGGATCAGAAGACGGGACTTCCACTCTGACTTGAAGATTCAAAATAAGTAAATCACATCAATTTAGGCAAGTCACAAGTCATATAATCATTCAATTTCCTCATCTTTAAAATGCGAGTTAAAACGATCTTCTGTGAAGAGATCACATTTAATGACGATGCTAAAAGGAGGAAAAAAAAAAGGATTAGAAAGTGCTCTAAAATGTTAAATATCCTCTATAAATGTAAAGCGGTTTCCATGAGAAATAAGAGGTGCGTCGGGATACTCAGGAGCGCAATCCCTCTTGCCAAGCTGAAAAGCTACACATTCAGGCAGCAAAGGGAGTGAGGAGACAGAAAACACCCCAGAACCGCCGTTGGAAAGCAGGGGCATCCGAAATCTCATCTATTAAGAGGAGAGGGAAAAAAAAAAGTCTAAAAATCTCCACCATATTTTTTTTGTGTACAGTGCCTTTCTGCCGCCACTTGGTTACAACAATAGTGGAGAAAAGTGGGCCCATAAAGCAAGATTGATTGCCGGGAAGATGATCAATTGCCGCTGCGAAAGGGGAAAAAAAAAAAAAAAACCTGATAAATGCTTTTTTCCCCCCGCTCTCATCACAACCTTTTGCTAAAGCTGTGCAAAATGTGTCATGCATAAAAAGTATGCAATTTTCATGTAATTAGAGGAACACAGATGAAAATGAGTTCCATCAGAGCAATCAAGGATGGTAATGTGGTATGTATTTGTCAGTGCCTATTTGTCATGAAAGCAAAACCCAACAAGTTCTATATTTTATTTTATTTTCACTTGAAAATCGTAAATGCCATTTGCCATGGCCAAATCTATAAATTTCAATAACACCCCCGCCCCCCGTTTTTTTTGCAAAAGTGAAGTTTTGGAACTGCAGATTAGAGCATTTTACTCTCTTAAAGAATAGAATGCTGTTTTATGAAAAACTCTGAGATTACAGGACAGATTTATTCCATGGAGGGTCAGATTTACAGTGGGAGGTGATAGGTTTATAGTTTGCTATACAAAAACATGTTATAATTTATTTTCTCTAAAAATACACTTGCATCTTATAATAGTAGCATGTGCTTCTGATCCCATCCTCATACTATCTAAACCAACTATATTACATTTTTATATTCTTCTTGGGCAAGAAGACATGCAATTTTCTTCTTTCCTTCATCCCTTCTTCTCTCCCTTTCCTTCCGTCCCCCCTTCCGTCCTCCCTTCCTCCTTCCTTCCTTCCTTCCTTCCTTCCTTCCTTCCTTCCTTCCTTTATTGGTCATACATTTGCTTAGTTATTACATTATTTGTAACGGTTTATTGATATCAAAATTTTTCCAGGAACACTAAACTCTGATGACATTAAAAAAAAGAAAAAGAAAAAAAAAAACATGATCCATGTTTTCAAATTGATTACCCTTAGTGGGAGCAGTGACACATAAGCAATTAACACAGCAGGATAATATCAGAAAGGAATAGCTTTGGGAGATTATGGGGAGAATTAAGTGAGTTTCTGTTGGCAAAGCCTATGGAAATTTTTTGTTTCCACATTTAGGAATTAGTTGGGACCAGGTGTGAAAAAGGCAGCGGTGGTAGAGGAACAAGGGAAAAAGCTGGGAGGGTCCCTGGCAGATTGTCTACTTATTGTTTTTATGGAGGAAGTTTGGAGGAGGCAAATAGTGAGGCCAATGAAGAGAATCCTGGAGGGAAAAATGAGAATTTCCTTGTAGGCCAGACTAAGAAGTTTGATCCCTGTCCTCAGGGCAATGGGGAAACTTTTTTAAAATATATTTTATTGATTTTTACAGAGAGGAATGGAGAGGAATAGTTAGAAACATTGATGAGAGACATAGATCAGCTGTCTGCTGCACGCCCCCTACTGGGGATGGCCTGCAACAGAGGTAGATGCCCTTGACCAGAATCGAACCTTGGACCTTTAAGTCCACAGGCAGAAGCTCTATCCACTGAGCCAAACTGGTTTCAGCAACAATGGGGAAACTTTTAATGTTGAAAGCCTCAATATGGCATCATCAATTCTGTGTCTATAAGGGCCATTCTAACAGCAGCATGGAGAAAACTCTTTATTAATCTATTACTCTAACTCGGTTGAGAGACAATTAAGTTTGGAGTCAAGGTGTACAATGGCCAGGTTTGGAATTTCTCACAAAATTTACATAACGCAGAAATAGATTATAAATAAAGCATAAAGAAGAGGGAGGACTTTAAGTTTTAATGCAGGCAATTGGGTGAATAGTGATACTTTTTACTAAATCAGGGCACACAGGTATAAAAAAAAGCAAATGTATTTTGAAAGATAGTGAGTTACAATTTGTACCTGTTTCGTGTGAGATAATGGTGGAATGTTTAAGATTGATAATCATTGTATATATAATTTGGAAAGTACAAATCCAGATATGTTTCCTCTTCTGAAATACTGTAAGCTTGTAAGGTTATCAGATCTAAGTGAGAAAACCATTCATTCATTCATTTCATTCAAAAATGAATACTGAGCACCTACACTGTCTAGTTAAAACAGTGGTCAAGCACAGAGCAGTTTATGAAATCATACCATTTGGATTCAAACCCTTCCTCCACCATTCATGAACTTTTTGACTTAGAGCATTTGCATCAATCCCAGTAAACCTTATTTTTCTTATTTGTGAAATGGGAGTAAATATATCCATCCACTCAATAGAATTAGTTATGAGGTTTAAAGGAGATAAAGCAAATAAAGTAATATGATACATAGCTATAAAATTAGCATTATTTAAACCCAAGTCACCAATATATATAAGAAGTCAATAAATATAAACAATATAATAATACATTCAAAAAATTTACCTATCTAATTATATATATACATATACATATATATACATATATATATACATATATATATGTATATATATATACTATTTAGTGGCAACTAATACTAAGTAGGTAAAAATTGCATCTAAAGTTTTTAGGAACTTAAATTTGACAGCACAATATAGCAGAAAATCCACACTAAACACCCACTATTCAGAAAATAGGGGGTGTATTTATATGTCCATGTGTAGCATTAAATATAATAAAAACAGATTAGCTCATATTTATGTAGTGCTTCCCCATTTACTAAACATTTCAACATATACTGGCCTATAATATTATTTTATTATTATTCCTTAAATACTTGGTAGAATTCAAGTGTGAAGGTCCTGGGCTTTTTTTTTTTTTCTTAAGGAGTTTTTTATTTTATTTTATTATTATTACTGATTTAATCTCCTTATTAATACTTAGTCTGCTTGAATTTTCTATTGCTTCGTGACTCAAACTTTGCAGGTTTCTAAGAATTTAATAATTTAAACTCCTTTGTTCATAGTAGCCTCTTATAACCTTTTGTTTTATCTTGAACATCTCTACTTTTATTTATAACTAGAGGCCCAGTGCATGAAATTTGTGCATGGGGGGAGGAGGGGTTGTCCCCTCAACCCAGTCTGAACACTTTCCAATCTGGGAACCTTTGGAGGATATCCAACTGCCTCTCAGAGTCAGACATCCCTCTCAAAATCCTGGACCACTGGCTCTTAATCGCTCACCTGTCTGCCTGCCTGGTTGCCCCTAACTGCCTTTCCCACTGACCTGGTCACCCCTTACTATCCCCCTGCTGGCTTGGTTTCCCCCCACTGCCTGCTGTTCAATTGTTTGGTCATTCTTCACTAACCTCCCTGCTAGCCTGGTCATAGGCAGCCATCTTGTGAGGGTGTGATGCATATTATCTCTTTATTAAATGGGAATTTTTGAGAACCCTCTCTTTTTTCTTGGTAAGTTTAGCAAAGCATTGACTATTTTTGTTCTTTTCAAATAACCAGCACTTAATTTCATTGATTTTTTTTTCTTCATCATGACTTATTTTTGCTTGAAACTGTAATTCATTTTCTATACCTAATATGTGGTTTCATTTGATCTTTTTTCTAGTTCTTAAGATGCAAAGTTAGGTTTATTTGAAAGATTTCTTTATTCTTTTTTTTTTTTAATCCTCATCCTATGATATTTTTTTCATTGATTCTAGTAGTCAAACTCATGACACTTTGGTATCCTGTCCCACCCTTTTCTCATTAAAATTGTTTTACATTTATAAAGGATATTTAACATTTTAGAGCAAATGTTTTTTTTTTAATTTTAGCCTCATAATAAATTTGATCTCTTTAGAGAAGATAATTTTAATTTGCATTTTAAATAGTTTTTAGTTCTTCTTACATGGATCTTGTCTATATTTTGTTAGATTTATAACAGTATTTCTGTGAATGGTATAATATTTTAAATTTCTTGTTCTACTTATTCATTGCTAATACATAAGAAATAGGTTAACTTTTGAGTATGTATCTTGAATCCAATAACTTTGCTATAATTTCTTATTAGTTCTAAGAGTTTTTTATTAATTGTTTCAGATTTTCTACAGGGATGATTATGTCATCTGTCAATAAAGATAGTTTTATTTCTTCTTTCCTAATCTGTATATCTTTTATTTCCTTTTCTTTGCTTATTGCTTAGCTAGTAATTCTAGTGTGAAAACAAACACTGAGAGGGCCTATCCCCACATTGTTCCTAATCTTAATGAAAAAAAAAAGTTTAATTTCTCACCATTTAGTATATCTATTAGTTATAGATTATTTTTAGATTTATTTATAAGTTGAAGAATTCCTTCTATATTCCCAGTTTACTAAACCTAACTACATTCTTCTACCTGAATTGTACACTTAGGGCAGTAGAAAAAGTGATTATTTTTCAAGATAACTCACTTTGCATGAACTCTCAGTCATTTGATATCTTTGACAATGAAGTCTTTTTTTCTAAATTCATAGCAAGTTAATGACACCCTCCCCTTTTGACCCCTTTACCTCACTTTCACAGTTACAGAATAGTACCTGAATTACTGGCCTATTGCATATTCTGAAATGCAAATTAGGTCTTATTTGGAGAGAAGAACAAATGGAGTAAAGTATAATGTGTGAATCTGGACACCATTCTTGTACCCACAGATAGGCAGAAATCATTAGATTTTATCAACTCAGAGTAAATATCCCCAGTCTTCTTGTGTGGTCCATGCAAAGGTTTTAAGACAGTGAAAAGCATAATTTGAAGAGAAATATACTAATCTCGAGTCAGAGGGTTGTTTTTTCCTCAAGACCCAGATGGAAGATGTCAAGAAAATAAACTTGTCCCCCAACTCCATCCTTACCCCCTACTGATAAACAAACCTATACCACTGGGCTTGTTTATTCCAAAATGGATAAGCATGTGCTCACTACCAACAGAACATTGCTGGTTTCACATGCCAGTGACTTTTGGGCCATCTGTCCAGGTATTAAGTGATTTCATTCTTCCCTCAGCTCACATAAACTAGTGATCAAGGACAATCTCTTGAAATCCCCAGCCACAGAGACTCCTGATTGAGGTAATGAGGAAAGGCTGTGGCTCTATGCAAGAGAATCTGGGGACAAGAACTGACATAAAGCAAAGAGCACTTAGGAGACAGACTCACTAGTAAATGGAGGCAGAAAATTTGAGTTCTACTAGGAGTGTGCTCCCCAGATATGTAACTAAGGCACCTCAATTAGTGTTAAGCTGATTAAAAGAGTCATTGAACAAATATAAACAGATCTCTGATTTTTTCAGGGCACTGCACTTGGTATCACCATAAAATTAAAGATAGGTAAAAGTAAGCCCTTCGTTTTGAAGGTTTTCAATAAAAGTGGGTTGTCAGAAAAGTACACGGAATGTGATATAAACAAAGTCATGACAAAAAGAGAAACTATGCTGAAGGGGCGAGAGAGACAGAATGGATGAAAAAAATCTAACATTGCCAGGCATGGGGGGGGGGAGTGTTCAGTGGTTGAGCATCGACCTATGAACCAGGAGGTCATAGTTCAATTCTAGGTCAGGGCACATGTCAGCCAGGGTTGCAGGCACAATCCCCGATGGGGGATGTGCAGGAGGCAGGCGATCAACATTTCTCTTTCAGCATTGATGTTTCTATCTTTCTCTCTCTTCCCCTTCTTCTCTGAAATCAATATAATACATTTTTAAAAAGCTTACATTATTAAGAGGCTCAAATGCCAGTTGCATTTAAAGTAGATCTATGATTCTCAGGCTTTTGCCAGGACTTGATATATAATTTTCATGCAGATTCCATACTCTCACAGGCCATGACATAAGTAAAGAGATTTTAGATTTTACATAGAAAACAATACTAATTCTATCCTTTTCTTTCCTACTCAAGAAATGATACTAGAACTGTGAGTAAAAATTATAACATGCTTGCAATGATTTAAAATTTTAAGGATTTAACTATTACTATCTAGTATTTTAGTATACATCAAAGTTAAAGAATTCATAACAATTGAAAAAGGTGGAGACAGAGTTTTGAATCTTTGAAGTTTTTTAGGTCAGAAATAAAAAGGGTAAAACTGAATAATCATGAAATAATATTAATAGCATTAAAATAAAACAAAACAGTGTAGAAGATATAATCAGCCAAACTAGCAATTTAGTATAAAAAATATCAACTAGACTTATGAATAACACTGAAATGTAGTTTTAGCTATTTTCACAAAAATGGATTTATAATATAATGGAATAAGCAGTTTGCAATCTAACTGATAAGATTACATAGTGATATTTATTCTTTCTCTGTCTTCTTGATCTTCTTAATGACACTGTCTCAGATAGACATTGAGGAAGTAGAAAATAAGTAAATTCTAGGTCATTGCTGACAACTGGAGACACAAAGAATCATTGTCACAGCTTTAATATCTTCAGCCCTCCAAGGGCAGTTGAACAGAATCTGAGATGGGTATGTTTTAACTCACATATGTCTGCCTCACACTGTATGTGCTCTTTTTGTTATTCCAAACTAGAGGCCTGGTGCACAAGTTCCTGTATGGGTGTGGTCTAATTGGCCAGGGGGTGGGGAGGGGGACCCAACTCTAAATTGGCCTCAGTCCTCGGGAAGCATTCTATAATAATAAAAGTATAATATGCTAATTAGACTGGACAGCCAAACAACCTTCTGGGCATCATTCTGGACATCCTTCCAGACAAAGCCACAGTGGCTGGGGCCAAGGCAGAAGCAGTTAGGGGCAATTAGGCAGGCAGACAAGCGGTTAGGGGTAATCAGTCAGGCATGTGAGTGGTTAGGAGTAATCAGGCAGGCAGGCAGGCAAACAGGTAGGACTCAGTGATCCTGGATTGTGAGAGGGATGTTTGACTGGTGCTGGTTTAGGCCAAATCCCAAAGGGATCCCTCAGGGATCCTGCAGGGTCCTAGATTGCAAGAGGGTGCAAGCCTGGCTTAGGAATCACCCTGTGCATGAATTTCATGCACTGGGCCACTTCTCTCTCTTCTCTCTCTCTCTCTTTCTCTCTCTCTCTCTCTGTATATATATATATATATATATGCACTAGGGCTCTAGTCTGGAATAATGAAAAGAGCACAGACAGTGTGAGGCAGACATATGTGAGTCAAACCATACCCCTGTGTTATCTGGAAAAGTTAATTATCCTCTCTGAGTTTCACTTTATTGTCTCAAAGGGTAAGAGCATTTACATTGGGTGAATATGATATATTGCATCTTATATTTATCTATGGAGCTTTAGACCTGCTAATACATTACTTCCTGACAGCATTGTTTAGAAATTAAATGAGATGATGTATAAACATCCACATAATAAACACTCAATGTATTTTCCTTACCTTAATTTCACATGCAACTGACCTTAACCCATCCATTTGATACATTCCAGTTATAAAACTATGGGCTTTACACAGAAGATGACTTTCTGTCCAAAACTGGAAATAGTAACTCTCCTTCACCGTCCATGTACTTACGGGGCCATAGCAAATGTTAAATTCACTTCTTCTTTACTTTGCTTAATGCACTTAAAACCCTCTTCACCCACACCTTCCATGATAAACTGGCCTACAGGGCCATTTGCAGAGAAATAAATATGTAAATAAATAAATAACCAGATTCCCTGAGCCAGCTTGGAGGAACGTTTGATAATCCGAACCATTATGGAGGTGAAATTTCATTACACAGATGGTGACATCCCGATGTCTATCATCAAAACACAGCAGGTAGAAACTATCAGCCAGGCCCATTCCTTTCTATAAAATTACACTTATATTAATGTCACTCCAGATTTCATTATGCGGAAAATAATATTGCACAGGTCTCCAGCACTAGGAGGACAGAGGGGCGGAGGGCAGGGTGCCGGGATGGCGAGGGGAGACTGAAGGGGTAGTCACGCAAGGGTGGGAAAAGAGACTGTTTGTGGAGAGGCCATGAAAACAAATCTGGATGAGGGCTGCCTAGGACTGGCAGAGAGACAAAAAGGTCTATAAATGTACACATCAATGTATATTTTAAACATCCTTGTAGATTCTGCTGCCAGTTCATGCTGCTACTTGATTGACTCGCCACCAGGCGTCCTGAGCAAGCCCTGCTGGGATGTTTAAAGGGACTCCTGTAGGAAACTAGGAGATTTACAGTTAATTTTTATTAATGAATTATGACAGGGATCTTCACTTAGCCAAGAAGATGGTACAGCAATCCAAAAAAATGCTCCTCTACTCGGACAGGCCTCCCTAATTTTCCTCTCTCTCCCTCTCTTTCCCTCTCTTTTCTCTCTCTCTCTCTCTCTCTCTCTCTCTCTCTCTCTCTCTCTTTCTCATACAGGAAATTAATAGTGCAACAAATTAAGAAACAAAGGAGAACATCTACTTACTTATATACCTACTAGTGGCCCAGTGCACAAAATCTGTGAACATTAAAAGGGTAACCCAGAGTCAAGTCCCCGCCCACCCACATACACCTCAAAATCCCATGTGACCCAGACCCGGCCACACAGCTGCCAGTGGGCTAGATCCAGACCAGGACAGTCCCATCCCTGTTAAGTTCCACCAGGCAGGGGTATAGCCTCAGAGCCCTGGCCCAGTGGCAGGACAGGGGGCATGGCATGAGGTCCTCAAGCCCAGACTGGGGCAGGGGGCATGCCTTGAGGTCCCCCATCAGCCCTGCCAGGCAGCGGGGCTTAGCCTCAGATCCCCTGGCCTGGTGCTGGGGTGGGGGTTGTAGCCTGAGGTCCCCTAGCCTGGTGCTGGGGCAGGGGAGCAGCCCGAGGTCCCCCAGCCCAGCACCAGGACAGAAAGTGCATCTTGAGGTCCCCTGTCAAGCCTCGCTGGGCAGGATGGTGGCCTCAGGTCGCCCAGCCTGGTACCAGGGCAGGGGCAAAGCCTGAGGTCCCCATCAAGCCCCATGAGTCAGTGGAGGGCGTAGCCTCAGGTCCCTGCTGATTGCTCCTTAAGGCTCCTTAAGGGAACTACTTGGCCTCAGCTATAGGTGCAGCCATGTTTGTGATGCAGTGATGGTCAATTAGCATATTTCCTCTTTATTAGATAGGATACTATGCTATCAAAAGAGGGAGGGGTGAGGTAAGGTTTATAAATATCTAAGCATTATGTTGTACACCTGAAACTCACAATATTATATATCAGCTCTGAAAGATAAATTATTTTGTTCTAAGAAAGAGGATAGAATGAGGACTACATGAGAATCTTACAGGGTGGGGTGGTTTTTCCATTATTCTCTCCCCATTCCTACACTCCCCCTTTCTATCCATACACACCCAAAAGAAATTACTTCCACTTCAGATATGGATGAGTATGCCACATCACTTTTCTAATTAGCCCAAATAACTTCACTTGGGTCTCTCTATTTTACCTCTTACGTTGTGGTAAGATTGGTTTTTCCATAACTCAGATCTATTGCGTTTAGTTTCTATAAAAACCTTCAGTGCTGCTTCTTCTGACTCACTGGATATGTGCATATTCAATATGACCCCAGGACACCTTACAAAAGAGCCTCCGCCCCTATCTGCAGGATTGGGTTTCTTTCAGTGTCTATATACTTTGCCCTACAGTTTTTTAGTTTGTTTGTTTCTTTTCTACTCATATAGATTTATCATTTTTTTCTAAGCTCAGCTCTAGCCTTGATAACCTGAGAATTTCTTTCCCAAGATAATATTCTTCCTTTGCAAATGATTTTTGATTGCTCACCATTCTTGGCATGTACAGAACTTGTCTCCCAAATAACAAAAATGTTGGCAATTGCCGAGATCAGTTTGGCTCAGTGGATAGAGCGTTAGCTTGCGGACTGAAGGGTCCCCGGTTCAATTCCAGTTGGGGGCATGTACCTTGGTTGCAGGCACATCTCCAGTAGGGGGCGTGCAGGAGGCGGCTGATCAATGTCTCTCATCTATGTTTTTGACTTTCTATCCCTCTCCCTTCCTCTCTGTAAAACAATCAATAAAATATATTTTTAAAAAATGTTGGCAATTTAGTTTTAAGAATGATTTTAACCCCAATATACTGGCCCATTGGTGTTTGCCATCCTTACTTTTCTAAGCTCACTGAAGTGGTTTCATACTCTGCATTCTATCACTTGCTTATATTGTCCATTTTCTAACACTAGTTACCACACATAACTTGATTTGAATCCTACACAACCTTAAAGAACAGGTTATTTCTTATTTTTCTCTATGAGAATTTTTCCTTAAGTATTTTGATGTCTACACATCTCTTCTCTATTTTTATATTTATATAGAATTCTGACTTCTTCATATAACTTTTATTATTTTTTAAGATGTATACTAGTTTATTCTCATTAAATGGAGTAAATCCATTTGTTATATCTTTTTTATTTCTCAATAATAATTTCAAACTCAATAATCTCAAAGTAGGCAATAAGTAAATGACAAGGAGTGGCTGAAACAGGAATGAATTGATCAATACTACTATTTCTTAAGTAATCATTGGATAAATTTTATTTTTAATTAATATTTTATATGTAGAAGTATGCAAAGTACATTTATAGTTGTATAGAAAAAGACATGTACGTTATGATGATTACAACCGATTTATTAACTCAAAAGAATGTCACTCACAACTGTAGACCTAGTTTTGCCAACCCCTGTGCTATGTATATATAATGTCCCATTCATATTGTTTTTCAGTTTCAAGAACCATAAAAACTCAGTTACCTTTTATCTGAGGCTATTTCATGCCTAAGATTAAACAATTATAATGTCATTCTCTTACTGTAGGGACTCCACAGGTGTTCTTTCTGGGGTTCTTTCATCTTTTTTTTTCACACTTTCTTTCACAGAAAATTGGATGAAGTACATGACCAAGACTAGGATTTCACTTTTATAATGTGGGCTGCAGAACTTTCAAAAATGCCCGCAGGATCTAAATGGATGCAATCAGAATTGGGGTTCTCAAACTTTAGGGTCCCCACAAATCAATAATAAGCTGTTTTGACTCTCAGAAAACTCCCAAGGAGCTCAGTTCAGTATGCATGAGGGAACCTCTGGAGTGCCAGTTTTAACACATGTGTGATTCTTTGCAGCTGAGGTGCAGAGCGCGTTTTGAGAAACAATAAAGCTCAATAAATGGAAAGCTGTGAATATGATAGTAAAGTTGATAATCAGAAAAACTAACTGCCAGCAAGTTGATAATCCAGTCTAGAGTTTTTTTGTTTTGTTTTTTTTACTTTCAAAAGTTCTGAGTTTCAAATTATCTGCCATTACATTCATATCTGCACTCCCTATCAAAAACTATACTTATAAAATCATCCACTACTATATAATCATATGACATCCAAGCTTTGATTTCATTAGTTAAATTGAACATTGATAATGCAATTTGAATGGCTATGGAACAGGTTAAATTCATATCTTCAAATTGTGTTCCTCAATCCAAATTAATCTTCAGTTGGTGGAATATACTTTCTCTTTTTCTTTTAGTTAACTTTTCTCTCTAGCACTAGCCCTGTTTTTAGGCTATAACTCCCATATTTACCTTTCTGTTAACCCATTTCTTATATATGTAGTACACACAGATACACACGTACATCTGAGTTCCAAGGACAAACTTACTGCACTATGTTCTAGCCTTAAGTTTTACCAAATCTTTTGTTCTTGACCAAACTCATAAATGGCTTTGAACTTACCTTACTTTCCTTAAGGTCAGTATTATATAGTCATTCATAGGTAGAAAATTATATTGACACATGTAATAATTTATATAATAAAATTTTGATTTGGAGTTGTAGTCAGTTCTTTCAAAGAATTTGAATTCTACTTCTCAATCACAGAAAATCCAATTTAACCGAATTGAGGAAACATGTAGACATAATAAAATGCATGCCCAAGTGTACATTTTGAGTTTTGAGAATGTACACATGTATTTAATTACCATCACAATAATTAACATTTTTGTCAACCCCATCATTTTCCTGTGTACCTTAAAATTTACCAAAACCGGTTTGGCTCAGGGGATAGAGCGTCGGCCTGCAGACTGAAAGATCCCAGGTTTGATTCCAATCAGGGGCACATACCTTGGTTGTGGGCACATCCCCAATAGGTGGTGTGCAGGAGGCAGCTGATCAATGTTTCTCTCTTATTGATGTTTCTAAGCCTCTATCTCTCTCCCTTCCTCTATGTAAAAAATCAATAAAATATATTAAAAAAAGAATAATAAAATTCAATCTCACCTCCCTGAACACCCAATGTCAGGCAAATACAGATCTCAATACATCATTCTGCACTTCCTAGAATTCATATAAATGTAATTACACACTATGCACACTTTCATACTTGGGTTCTTTAACTCATCATGCTATTATTGTAAAAATCCAACCATGTTGTTTCATATATCAGTCATTTACTGTGTTATTGCTGGGTAGTATCCCATTAGACGGATGTACATTTTGTGTATTTGTTCACCTGTATTTAGATGGGAAGCCTATTATTAAAAAAAATGCTATGAATATTTGAGAACGAAAATGTTGGTGCAGTTTGAAATTTTGAGGGCTGACCTTGTATTTGACCGTCCATTGTGAAGGACCTGGGATGACTCACTAAGGAATTTCAATGTTAATACAATCTAGCATTCTCAGCATATGCATTACTGACATTAAATTTACTTAGATTGCATGATAAAAATCAGATTATTGAACCCTGAAACAGGCATGCAGGATCAGAATCCCAGGGGCTTGCCTTAGGAACATGTATATTTAATAAAGCTCCAAGAGATGATGGTGCAGCTCACTCGTCTTTGTCAAGTCTGGACTCCAAGTTGGTCTCAGTGAGAGTTAGAGTTATACATCACAGATGCAACCGCCTTCCAGCTCATGGAAAGAGCCCAGAGTTCAAGAAACAGTAAGGCCCATGAAACTTTTATGAAGGTTAATATTTCAAATATTTAGAACAAAAGTAGACATAGAGAGGATGGCGATGGTGGAAAAGAAAGAAAGAAACAAAACCAGTAAGCTAGAACTCAAAATTTCCTCAGAGTGTCTCTGGTCAAAGATCACTGATACAATAAGCAGGCTTTAGTCTGAATACGTAGATTAAAGTGCAGGGAACAAAGCTCTACTGAAAATGATATCCTGGAGAGCAAATTCTATGCCACTGACTTTTGCAGAATTTCCTCAACAACAATGCTTCAAGCACTAAATCTCTCTTTCATCATTTCCTTTAAAACATATTTAATTTCTATTCACTTTTCTCAAAAAAAAAAAAATAATAAAAGTAGAGGAGGATAAACAACAACAAAAAAAAGGAAATAAAATCTCAACAGAACCTTTTGCTTCATTGCTACAGAACCCTGCTCTCCACCTCGGCGCCTGCCTTTGGGGTTTCCTCCACTCGCTGGGGACAAGACAGGGGCACATGTTTATCTGCCCGATGTGGAATCAAACGCCCAGCCTCTCCTCTGAGAGGCTTTGTTGGCAGTCACACGTGGATCCGCTCCAGGACCGGCAGATTTCAGGCCCCCGGAGAGATGCGAGAATGCAAAGGGCAGGGAAGATTGGCAAAAATATTGACTTTGATATTTTATCACTTCACATTTTTAAAGAGTAGAAATGCACTGAAAACCGCACCTTTCTAATCAGATGCTACCAGAGATTCTCAGCATTGCACACCCACTGGAGATTGCAATACCAACAAAGTCTCGCACGGAATGACTTAGATGAAGAGCAAAGTAATCGGCAGCATCCCTGCTTTTCTCTCTGGTTGATTTCTCTGTCCATGTGGGTGGCACTTTAAAGGATCCTATTAGGAGACTTTTCAACTTCCGGCTATTTTCAGGTACTGTTCTGACCTCATTCATCTCTTCAGGGTTTATATAGCTTCCCTGACTGTCACTATATAAATGGAGATAAGCAGCACCCCAAATGTTTCCCCACCACTGGTTCTGGTACCAGAGATTTCATCTAAGGAGAAATATTAAATATTATTCAGTATCTGGGAGGATGTATTCATCTGGAAATGGTACCCAACTTTCAGTTTGTCAAGGAAGAAGGATCGGAAACTTGGCTTTTAATGAAAAATGTTCACCCCTGTGTCTGTGCACTATCCCTTGGGAATAGTGGAAGTGTCACTTCTTGAGTCAAACCATAGCAATTACAGCAACTGCAACCTATTGGTATATAATATTCCTGTTGCACACTGCCTTTATCATGATTAGAAAACCAAGGTTGCTTTACACACACACACACACACACACACACACACACACACACACACACTACAATAATGAAAAAAAGGCAAGGCAAGGTCAGACACAAAAAATGCTAACAATATCTTTTATAGAATCCTTTAAACCCATTTTTATCTGAGTTTTGCAAAAAACAACACAAACACACACAAAAAAAGAGGTCAAATTAATTATAAAATACCTTATGAGTGAGACTTGTCAGGAAATACTTTCTCTATACTAGAGACATAAAATGGGAGGTGGAAAAATCTATTTTAAGGCCATGTCACCAGCCCGTGCCAGGGATGGCATTATACTCAGTACTTGTCCCATCTGTTTCACCTCACCATGAGTTCGAGGAAAGCAGTCACCCTGGACCAGCAACATATGACAAATGCTCTTTGTATCCAATGGGTAGGGTTGGTGACCTGATGGAATTAAGGGGACATTGGGCACTGACACCTCAGGAAGCTCACTAAATTGTTCAGTCACTCTGTGCGGTTCCTTTTCCATCCCTTCTCTGTAGTTTCCCTCAAGATTTTCTCAGACTCACACAGCTATTATCTGTTTTCATAGCATTTTCATCTTCCACTTATTAAAATCTGCTCTCCAAACCTACCATCTGGAGAGAATTTGGAAATGTCAATCCCACGGAAGTGATACCCTCAGGTGAACTTGCATTTGTACAAGGAACAATGATGATGGTATATCAGCCATAGCAAATGGCTATAGAGGAGCATTTTAGAACAAGAAAGCTATCTAGGATCCATCAAATCATACCTCATCATCTGTTCTTCCTAACATGTGTAGTTCCCGGGGCGAGAGTACAAATAGAGATACACATAACATATGCTTAAATATTTAAATTTTTATGTCAAGCCAACAAACTATGAAATTATATTTGATCCTCCTACTTTGAAAAAGATATCTTCATAACAACCGGAAAGGGTATATTTGAATTTAGAATTCTCTGTCTCTTCAGTGTTCTGGGCCAGAAATAACACAGTGTGGGGAGAGTGCACTATTCCTTTCTCTTCCTATCACTGACTCCGTCCAGCAATGCAGGTATACCTGTGCATGGACACTGGAGATGGCACATCAAATTCCATTGACACCTGTTGTAAATAGTCTCCCTTTGACTATCCCCTGGTACTTCATCAGAAGAATTGGGAATATGTCTGCATAGTCCTTAGAAGTGAGTTTGGAGCTATTTTAGCAGGGAATTCCAAGATCCCAAATATCTAGGGCAGGATCTAGAAGAGGAAGAGGGGCTCCATGTGAATGCATCTACACATGTTCATGAACATCAATCACTGTGTGGAGGCACAAGTGAGAGGAAAGTCAGAAAATAGTTCTCTAGTGCTGGGTCTGGGCTCACGGTTCCTCTTGCTTGAGACTACTGTGGCACTGCTCATTAGATCCCAGCTGTCTTAATGGGTCAGCTGATGTAGAAAGCACATTTCATTTAAAGTCCAGAAGAGAGAAGATATGATATATCTTTTGAGAGTCAAAATTTCTAAGTTATACCAAACTTGAAAGAATTATTAGTATTATGAGAGATGTTTTCCATACACCAACCCTAAATCTCACGCATGCTTTAGAGAGGGAGACCACAAAGATAGAGGAGGTATTTGAGATTCTTTGAAAGACTCTTTTGGGGGAATTTAGAAGCAACATTGACTACTGGAGAGGGAGGAAAATGTGTTAGCAGTCTTCAGGGAAGGTGGCACTTCTGCAACAGATGGGCCAACTGAATTTTTTCCCAATGATGATTTTATGCCTTTGGCAGAAGTTTTCAATGTAATTTAGAAAAGAGGGAAAACAACATAAAGACAACTGATGCTGTTCTTTAAAATAGGGAGAAGGACATAAAAAATAGAGTTGTTAGTTAAAAATGTAAAATAGGTTAAAATATAAAATATGTTGACATTTTATAAGAAGAATTGCCATCAAAATTGGCAGAATGAAACCGGGTATCAAATTCACATTGTATTGGGTCAGTTGTAGGATAAGAAATTTTCTTGGGAAAACACACACACACATACACACACACACACACGCACACATACACACACAAATGGATCACAAATTAAGTTCAACCTTGTCTTTTCTTCATTTTCTTACGTCTCTTAACCTGTTTTATAGGACTTTAATTGCCTACAGATGTTTTTCTCTGCTTTCTAAATCCAAATTGTCTATTCACCCTCTTATGAACATGTTTTTAAATGTGAATTTGAACACGTAATAATTAAGTACTTTCTACTGCCTCTCATCAATTGCATTTAAATTTTCTACTTATTTGGCACAGGGTTCCTGGTATCTGGTTTTGATAAATTTTTCTAACATATTTTTCTGACTACCTCCCCTGCATATTCTATTACTCCTACCTGTATCATCTTTTTCTGCAATACTACCCTTGATGATCTTCTATTTTATTCATTCTTATTTTTAAAATAACCTTCTCTTCAATATTTCTCAACTCCCCAAGAGAAAGTTAGTTATTTCCTCCTTTGTGTTTGCCCAGAGATTGGCCACATCCCCAGGAGCCCATGGTACTTGCTAGAGAGGTGTTATCCTCAATATTTTTTGTATGTGAAGCCAGCTATCTTCTTTTAAATATCAAAGGACTGATTAATTTAGATATAACCCATGTCCACAAAATAACATCTGCAAGAAGAAGATACCCTGTTTCCTGTCTCTCTTTTTAAGAGTAAGAATTTCTTTTCCTCAGAAGCTCCTTAACAGAGCTACATATTAGGTCATATGTCACTCCTAAGCCAATCACATGCTAAGGTAAAGAACTTGACATAGTGTTATCTTCCCTAAAAGGCAAGTGGAAAAATAGAAGTGGAATTGTTTAGAGAATGTAAGATGAGAAAATGAGTATTAGGATTGGTAACCAACAGTATATGTTCTAGAAGTGAAGTGGCTTGATCTGAATGGGATTCACTTGTGCTGTAGCCTGCTATGCAGGCACTGTCAACGTAACATTTAAATTTTAAAAACAGCAACAAAGCAAAGGCTATTGGAGGATTCCTTACTAAAAATATGAGTGAACTTGTCTTCCAAGATGTGGTCTCTATTCTGAAAAATCATCTGTTTTTTGTTATTGTTTTCTCTCCCTGCAGCAATGCTTAAATTTCAAGTCTAGGGTTTAGAGCTGCAAGCTTGAAGCTCTCATAATTATTCTTAAAAGGTAACTCTCAAAATATTTGTTTTCTGTTCCTCTATAGTAATAAAAGCTAGCAGAAGGATATCTTAACTCAGGGAAAAGACAAGTGTTTCATTAGGTTGAAAATTGAAACTTTCATGTTAGCTAGCCATGTCAAAACTTCTTAATTTCATAGAAATGGGTAAAAAAAATGCTATGATGCTCTGCAGAAATATTAGGAATTTTGGTACAAGGTAAATTTGGAACTTAAAGCAACCCATATAACTATGCGCAATGATAAAATGCATAGTAGTTGATCACCACATTCACAGGCAAGACCATCTAGATTTTGGATTCCTGATAATCAAATCTTTGCCTCACACTCTTGTTCTACGATTTTGGCCAATTGGAATTCCCTATTAGGTCAGAGATTATAGAAATACCTTGGGGAAAATAATGCAAAATACTAGACAAGGTATTGTGATATGCAGTATAAATTAAGAATATTAATTTTATCTACATTCAGTTATTATTGCTGCTGTTCATGTATTTTGTATGTGTCCCTTTTTCTGCATAAGAGATGTAGCATGGGTAGCTACATTTATTATGTAGTCTATGGCTTATCAATGATCTGGTAACATCTGGGTGGGATTATGATGGAAATAGAATAAAAATATGCAACATATGGAGACTGGATTCTAAGACAAACAGCACTTAAAGGATTTTGTCATATTCCCTGTAGATAAAGTAGACAGAGGTGTCTTTTAATTGCCTACCTGCTGGAAGGCCATGTTTGTGTTTATGTTTGTCCTGAAGGGTAATGTTAGACAGGAAAACCCTTGAAACTATTCATTTAGAAAGATGTCAGCCAATGATATGAAGGATAGGGTATCTGAAAGCCAATCAGTGAGCTGGATGACTGGGACATCAAATGCAAAGTGAACCTATGGCCAGTCAAACTATTGCCAGTATATCTTTCTTATGAACCTGCCCTCTCCACAGACCAGTGCTAGTGAAATAAGTACTGAAATATTCCTCAGGCATAAAGAGCCATGGATTGAATCAGGATCTGATGCACTTGTGATTCAAAATAACAGGGCCAGATTTTGCAGTATGAGAAATAGTGTATGCAGTCATAAATCACTCTACCAAATAGGGTTAATGCTAATTACATAAGCTATTCAGACTAACTTCTTCTGTAATTTGAACTGAAAATATGGAGACTGTTGTGTAGGCAGAAAATGGGCAGAAACACAAAAGCAATTAATGTACAATGAGAAATGTGAAGCTCCTTTGCCCACTTTGCCTCTGAGATAGGAATTGCATGGGAGCCATGATCAAGGATTGATTGATAATCAGAGACTTCACTTATGTGTCCTCCCTGGTAAATAAAAACAAAGAGATAACAAACAGTGAATTTACATTTTGATGGGACCACACAACATCAAAAAAGCTCTGCAAATAATCCCCTGAATAAAAGTGGTCACATTAATATGATAATATTAAATTGTGTATAACAAAAGGCCCTGGATGATACATCATTCTATGGGATAGCAAGAGACTGCATGGGATAAGTAACTGAATCTATGACAAAATACAACCATTGTGAGATACTGACTCTTCATTTATAGGATACATATACATATGTATATCTGTTCGTGCGTTTGTTCATATACATATTAACACTTATGTCATTTAGCAAGTAGCTATGGAGAGAAAATGACTTCCTCCCATAGCATAC
Organism: Lasiurus borealis; assembly: GCA_004026805.1. NCBI lineage: Eukaryota > Metazoa > Chordata > Mammalia > Chiroptera > Vespertilionidae > Lasiurus > Lasiurus borealis. The sequence goes on from PVJN01001446.1 coordinate 115,174, forward strand.
TACAATGAGTTTTAGAGGATATATAAGAGAAATTACGTCCTCTTACCTCTTTTGTTAAAGCTGTTTGGATCACACATACTACCAGTAAAGATTTGTTAATTTTTTATTGGGTGATAAAAGTGCAAAACAATGTACAATAAAAAGTATATTCATGGATGAACATCAAAATAATTCTGAAAAAAAATCTGTAAATTCAGCAAAAATTATTAGCATTATAAGTATTTTTTAGAGAATTGTTCTGTCTTGCAGATAGCTACTTTCGTTGTTGATAGGATCCTCAACAACAAAGAATTGAATTTCCATAAAACAAAATATATCTAAGTGATTTCACTGATTTCATTATCTTCTTCTTAATATCCAGCTTCTTAAAATACCCAATCAAAGGATAGATACATTTGAACAATTACTTACACATTAATCATAATCCCTTTAATAGATTCAATGTCACTTTTCTCTGTTTTTTTTTTTTTGCCCTGACTCCTTCTCTTTTAGCTTTCTCTAAAAGGTAGGAAATACTTAAAATTTTCTTACTGTGTTACTTGACCTAAACTCCCTGAAATCAAGAATTATGTTTTTGTTTTCTTGTTTTCACTGCTGTGTTTTATGGCCCTAATTAGGAGTTGGTGTGTATATATAATGTTAGTGAAATGGAGGGAGGGCCTGGCCAGTGTTCCTCAGTGGTTGAGTGTTGACCCATGAACCAGGAGGTCACAGTTGGATTATTGATCAGGGAACATGTCCAGATTGCAGGCTCAATCCCCAGTAGGGGGCATGTAGGAGGCAGCCAATCAGTGATTCTCTCTCATCGCTGATGTTTCTATCCCTCTCTCCATCTCCCTTCCTCTCTGAAGTAAATATATATGTAGGGGAGGGTATGCTTTTAGTCTTGATTTCCCTCTTGAGCTCCAGACTTGTTTATGTATACATCAATGGTCTGCATGGATGCCTTCAGGCTTCCCAATCAAGATTTACATGCACATATGCAAAACCCATGGGCACAAACAGTAGAGTGCAAGGGTGAGCGAAAGAGGTCAATGGGGACAAAAAAAAGACATCTCTAATACTTTTAACAATAAAGGTAAGTTTAAAAAATAAAACACATGTTGTCACATGAGTGGACATACGGGCTATTGTGCTGAGTGAAATAAGTGAGACGGAGAAAGGCAAATAACACATTACTTATATTTGGAATCTATAAAACAACATCAACAAACAAAACAGAAAGAAACGTATAGATACAGAGACCAGACTGATGGTTGCCAGATGGGAATGAGGTTGGGGGACTCAGTAAGAAAGAAGAGGGGATATAAAAGTACAAATTGGTAGTTGCAAAACAATGAAGGGAATCTAAAGTACAGCATAGGGGATATAGTCAATAATACACAATAACTATGTATGGTGTTAGGTAAATACTAGACTTGGTGGGATCACTTCATAGGTTATATGAATGTCTAAACATTAGTGTTATATATTAAAAATTAATATTATACCGAATATCCAAGGTAGCTTAAAATTGCTTAAGTTAAAAGGAATTCTAAAACAGAAATAAACTATCAATAAATCATCTTCCAATCAAAATAAACCCAAACATCTTTTATTGTTACTAGTACCCTGATAATAGAGTCTCTGGACTACTGACCATCAGAGTGAAATTATGCAAATAGAACTCCCAGTGGCCTATTTTAACGCCATGGAGTTCTCTACCAGGAGACCTAACACAAGCAGCATGGTTTTCCCAGTCAGTGCACTTTGATCTCCAGTGCCTTCTCTCCTCTTCATAACAGGCTTCTGAAAATTGTTCTCTTGCAAATACACTACAAACTCTTTCTCTTTTTTGAAATCAAAATTGGTTGCCATGTAAGGCAGTGCTTATTTACCTGGGATTGGAAATTCTTTTTAAAAATCACTCAGAGAGTTCCCAAGATTTCAAACAAGCGAACATGCACTACTCTTCTCATGTGGCATTGTCTATCGGAAAAGAGTTTTGAACGAAACTGAATTTTTTGGCCCAAAGAAAAACAGACCGCCCCAGAAACAATAAGATGTATCACAATCATTTACGATTTACAATCCCTTCTCCGGATCTCCTGTTGCCCTTAGCAATTCTTAAAGCAGAAACAAACAAAACAAATCCTTTCAGCATATCTTCATGAAACTGTCTGGGATGTGACAAAACTTTGAGAAACAGTTTTGTGATAATGGTTTTGCACTTTATTGGTACTTCTCCAGAGGAGCTAGTGAATGGCTGCTTTCAAATACATAGAGCTATCGAAGGCTAAAGTCAATAAAAACCTCTGGAGAATAATTGGGGAGGGAAGAAAAAGGGAAAAAGGAGCATAAAAGGAATGAGAAGGAAAGAAGGACCAATAAATATCAAAGCCTAAGGAGTATATTTTGCAGAAACAGATGATGCAAAACAAAATTGGGAATAGTTATTGGAGGACCAAGGGAGGCAAATAAAACAATGAGATATATGATGCCTCAAGTCTAGCTCATCAAACAGTTTTTCATTCCATTTTGTATATGAGTTTCATCTGACTACTGCCAGCAGAAAGTGCTTGGATTTTCTGACTATTTTTTTTTCTACTATTAAAAAAAAAAAAAAGTTGATGAGATTCAAAGATGGCTAATATAACATCCTTTTCAAGAAGGAGAAAAAAAAATACAAATTGAGTTGTGTTGATGAATAAAACAGTTCTATGTTTCACATTCTCGAAAATAATAGTAGCACTAATGAGCATAAACAATAAAGTAGGTTATTATGTAAAATAGTTGTCTAAATCAGAAGGCCAGAATTTGTTGAAAAAAAATTCTGCTTAAAATACCATGGATTAGATTATGCAATTAAAAGAACTTAGAACTCATCTTCCATCTCAGGATAACCAAAGAATATCCCGAGGAACCAATCTGCAGGCCTGATGATGACATGAGCTGATCTGGGGCGTGGGAACTGCTAGGCACAAGCATGCGCTCTGCTGTACAAATGCCCGCAAAGTGGAAGGCACCATTGCCTGGAAAGAATAACTCACATAGAATGGGAGGGCAAGGGATGAAAGCAGAAAAGTCAAGGAGCCTGGCTATGGCATACAAAGCAGACAAGCCAGAGGGAGAAGATGCCAGCCAGGATGAGCAGGTAGCTCCTCATACACCTGGCAAGGATACCATCTTGAAGTCAAATTCTAGAAGCCTAGAATCACCGAGTAGTAAAAAGAACCTACATGAATGCCACAGATAGTAATTCTGACCTCTTTCTGGGTCATGGAAGGAAAATCACATGCCAGAGAAAGGAAATGCATTGGGAATAGAAGGATCAAAACAATTAAAAATATGAATTAAGGTGCACTGGGAGGAGAATTTTAGATGAAGTAGCTTAGGTGGTTCGATTTTTGGATTCATTTCTTGGCTCTGGCATCAACCAGTTCTGGGACCCTCCACTACCCAGTTTAACCAACACTAACGTGAGGAGACAGCACTAAATACTTTCAAGGCACTGCCAAACTCAGGACACTATTATTTTCTATTCACGAGAGTGTTTGCCATTACGTAGTGCTCTGCACCTCCAAAATGTATTTATGTGATAGTATTTGCTCTTTTCAAACAGTCCTATGGGGTAGCTCCTATCAAAAATGTTATAGCTCATTGTAAAGATAAGAAAATAAAGGCATAGAAACATAAGATAACTTTCTCAAGGTTGCTTAGCTAATGAGCATCAGAACAAAGACTAGAAATGTTGGCCAGCTGTAACTACATCACATTATTCTTTTCAAAAAATCTTATTTCAAAGCTTTATGTAAGGGAAATAATTATCTTATTATCTTACCTGAATTTACTTTCTTTGCTTTATATCAACAGGAGTTGAGGACTAACTAAAAATATAGAAAAGAAAGTCGGGATTGGAAAAGTAGAAAGCCTGTACATTTGTATATTGAAAGAAAATGTAAGCAAAGCTAAACAGCCAATTTTTTAGTAAATTCATATTGAAGATGGGACAGTATGCAAGATCTTATCCCAGGTGCTATAGAAGAAATGGTTTTTAAAGGCATTTTAAAGATATTTGGCCAGCTAGAAGCTTCTATAATCTTATAGGAATGTGATATAAGTCTAAAGGTGATCTTGTTATAAACATAGACTATAATCTAGGGTTTAAAGAATAATATTTAGAAAATTCAGAAAAAGGTCAAATCAAGTCCAGTTCTGGACAGGTCAGGGAAAATCTGAAATTAGGCATTTGAGTTTGGAAATAAAGCAGAATATCTTTATAATTTTTAAGGGTTAAGAAATCTGTCAAATTAAGTAATATATAACAGTGAATCTAGGAAGCTAGAAATGAGTGAAAAGATAATTAGAGCTCTTTGCAGTTGATTATAAAGTGGTAGCCACACAAAACCGTATCACGTGACACCATTCACATCTTGCCTTATCTTTTTGTCTCTTTTTCCTCACCTTTATTCCTTGGTCTAAGTTCTGCTTTCAATAGACCCAAGATAAGATAATAACTACACGTATTTAACGATACGGTAAACCCCAATTCAAAAGATTCAAATAACTCTTATCTATAATAATAAAAGCATAATATGCTAATTAGACTGGAAGGCCAAACAGTGGAATGACCAACCGGATGACCTTCCAGATAACTGTCTGGATAACCATCCAGACCATGATATAACACCCACTGGTGCCAGGGTAGCCAAGGCAGATGCAATATGATTGGTCAGGGGCCTAGCCATGGCCCCATGATCGCCCTATAGAGGGAGGCACAAGCCACTGGCCAGCAGGGTGATCAATTGGAGGAGACCTTCCATGATCACCCCAAAGAGGGAGGTCTAGGCCACTGATGGGGGCTGTGGTGGGTGGCGGGGCCTCCCTCTGCAAGGGAACCCCAGGTCTCAGGGGCCTGAGGGAAGCTGGTGCCAGCAGTTGGGAGAAGGAAGGCCTACTCTTGCACAGATTCCGTGCATTGGGCCTCTAGTATTAATATAAAATATAAAATGCTATGGGTTCATAAAACTAAGTAAATCCATCAGTGAAAGCATAATTCTTCCTTCGTTGATAATGTGTAGGGAGATGTCAACAAAACTATATATATTTTAAGCATGCAAAAAATGTATTAACAAACATTTGTAAACCTAGCTGTAAATCTAAATATTACATGAGAAAAATATGCCAAGTGGTTTGGCATAGTTATTCAATGTTATATTTTTATACAGTAACATTTTTAATTTAAAGAAATTAAACAAAATGGAAATGCTTACAATATAAGAAAGTACTAGAGTTGATATGTCATTTTATTATACAACACATATTGGAAAGAACAGTGAATTAGGGTCAGCCCTCTTAGATTTAGATTCCTGCTCTGGCAAGAGTTAAGCATTTAAATTGAATAAGTCATTTCATTTTTGAACCCTGGTCAAATGAGCGATTTGGACAAGCCACAATTTGCAAATTATGTACTTCAAAACAAGAGTCCAGAAAGATGCTCTTTGAAAATAAAAACTTTTATGATAAAATATATTAAATAAATACTCTATTACATCTAAATTGTAGATTTTCAAGATACAATGCATAGAAGGGGCTCAGGAAAGCCCTATAGCAAAGAAATCTGTTTAAATTTCTTCATAGCATTTTCCAAAAGGAAGACATTTTAAAATCTGTTGTTTCATTGAAGGTGAACATCTTACTGACATAGTTTTCTGCGAATCAAAGTTTTGGAGATGCAGGAATATCAGTAGAGCCTTAAAATCCTAGGATAATAATGTGCACCAGAAGGATTAAGCTAGAATTTGAGATCCATGCACTATCTTCTAGCACGAATCAGTGAGAATGAACCTCCTGAGACAGAGGACTCAAGAAGAAAGGAGCAAATGTTGTGGCCTCCTGCTACGGAAGTGGTGAAATCGTGTTTTAGCGAACCAAGAGACTTGGAGCCCTGGATATGAGTTTGGTGAAGAAGAGCTTCTGATGTATCTACTGATCATTTAGAGCAGGGCTTTTCAACTTTAGCACTATTGACATTTAAGGCTAGATAATTCCTTTCTGCTGGAGGCTGTGCTGTTTTTTGTGGGATGAATATTTAGTAGCACACTTGGCCACTGGCCATTAGAAGTTGTAGTAATAAGGAGGCAAACTTTAGGAAAACCCCATGCCTCTACGTAGACATGGAGAACATGTACTATAAATATCTGGAGAAAATGAGAAAGCAGGGTGTAGGGAAGGGGAAATGGAGTGAAAAAGAGAATGAAAGATGAAGAAAAGAGGAAACTGGGAAGGAAGAAGAGGGAAGAAACTGTATAATGGAGGAGTTGAAGGATAAGGTTGTCTGAGGTCTTTTCGATAAGCACTGTGAGATTGAAGGACAAAAATACATGGTTTATACATAGTTTGTATCTTTTTACATCACCTTTGGTAGTTCAGTTAACCTCTCTGAGATCCCTCTTCTTGCTAAAATGGAAATTACAATTTTGCAGATTTGTTTCACATACTAGAGAACATGCATGTAATAAACTTAGCACCTTGCTGAGAATTTAAAAAATGGTGGTCGTTTTCATTATTGCTATTTTTTATTGGGATGTAATCATATGCTATCTTTTTATTTTTCTATTAGCTTCGCATAACTACTATTCTTACTCTTACTTTTTACTAGCCAGCTTATGCTAGGTCATGTTGCCATAATTAGCAAGTTTAAAATGTCAGAGGTTTAAATGAAACTCTATTTCATGTATCTTTCATGTCAGAAAGGTCCCTTCCTTAACTCGTCCTTACTCAAAGACTCAAGCTAGAAGGCCAACGGGTATCATGGTAGGAGAATTCTATAGCTGTTCTTCAACAATTCTTAAGCAATTCCCCAGGAAGAGATACACATTCCTTCTGCCGCTCATATTTCTTTGGTTAAAGCAAGACTCAGGCCACGTGGGCAACTTCAAGGTGGCAATGAAATGTAACTCTGACATATGCCCAGAAAAGGGGGTGCTATGCCAACTATCAAAGGCATCACATCTCACTAAAAAGCACGCATACTTCACTAACAAAGGTTTCTCATTGGCAAATCAGGGTTGTTATGAACATCACCATGGTTAACACATGCTGAACATACAGAACAGTGTCTAGCAGATGGCAATCACGCGAGCATTGCTAGCTGGCTCTTGAGATCTCGCATTATTGGCAACTCTTCTAAGACCCAAGCCATGGCCTGTGCCACCTTGCTGCCCCATCAGTACTTTGCCTAGTGCTTTGCATCATCTACTCACTCGATAAATATTTGTGGAACTGAATTGAATGGTGTTGCGGTAACATGGCTAGAACCACCCACCAGCTGACAGACCATGCGCATGTAGGTTTCTCAGTGCCATTTCCCCTGCCAGACACCAGTGCGCTCCACCAAAGCATCCCTCAGCTGTGATTCTCCATTTTGGCAACCTAATTGACCTTAATGTAAATGTTTCCAGACACATCAAACATGTTGCGAAGTACACAACGGCAGTCACAGTTGACTGCCAGCTGCCATCACACTACGTATGCAATTTATTCCTCCACAAATCCCCCTGAACATAACAAATAACAATGTCTTTCTTAGAAACCTCCCAACAGTCAGCGTGCAGGATAGTACCGGCACATTTTAATGACCTCTGCAAAGGGAAAGAAAAAAAAAAAGATATACAGACTTTCACAACAAGAGTCTGCATCTTGGTAGACACTGTTTCATTGGCGCCTAATTGGATTCTGCTCCTTCGTATTACCTGCACAGTTAAATAGGAGGCCCCTGGAGAAAACGTGCATCAGTAAAGAGGTGAGTTCTGGTGTCAGCTCTGCCCTCGTGCTGCAAGATCTTGAGCATCCTCCTCCATTTCTCAGGGAATTGCTTTCTACATCCGTCGAAGGGGGAAAATAATGTTTGCAGGGTTTCTTTTCCGAAAGCTGATGAAAGCCATTGACAGAATGTGAAAGATGGGAATCCTATAAGTAGGTAGAAATGATTGTGTAGCTGTTGGAAAAATAGAAGTAAAATGCTTTATTTTATTTGCGGTGTCCTCATTTTTTTTTTCTAGGCTTTTCTGTGTTGATTACAATCAGGTGTCTCCTGTAGGGTGGTTGTGCCTCCCTAAAGGTCATGTGCGATGAAGAGCAGCAAGTTAGAGCAGAAAAGGGGCACCCGGATCTCAGCCCTGTCCTGGAGAGATGACCCTCACTGGGTTTGTCGTGTTGTTTGCCGCTAAACAGGCCAGTGGTTTTCTGGTGGCTTTCAGTTACATAGCTCATTCCTATGACCCACTTTCCCTGGGGATTCATAATTAAAAGGTAAACTTGTACAAAACAACTACTTAATGACCTGCCGCGTGCTAATAGACCATTTTAAACTAAGTCACTCAATTATGTTGACCAGATCCTGGGAAAATGTATCTAGAAAAACAATGTCGCCAAGCAAACAAGCAAATAGACAAGAGTGAGATTGAAGAAAAGGAAAGAAGAAAGGGAGAAAGGGAGAAAGGAAGAAAGGAAGAAAGAAGATAGTAAGCAAAGAGACAGAAAGTAAGTAAAACATGGTGAGTATTCAGATGAAACCAGATAAAACAAGCCCCCGGTTGATAGTATTTCTTCTTCCAAAGTAGCCAGGAAGCTGGCAGTTTGCACTGTTCCATTTGAATGTTGATTTCACAGGTGGCTTGCTTCTTCAATTGATCACAGACGTTTCTAAATATTGGATATTAAACTTTTCTAATATGTACTAAGTGTTATGGAGACTAAGAGTGTAAAATAACTACTGTAATTTGAAATTCATTGCTAAAATAATAAAAAAAAATATTGCAATGAATTATTCTCCATTTTGCTTTCTTTATTATTATTATTTTTAATCCTGGCATTTCACTGTCTATACTTTCTTTCTAAAACCAATGATCATCTATTTTTTTTCTCATTGAGTCTTTAGATAATTTATATTTTTATCATAATTTTAATACAAGTTAAAAGATCAACAAGAGAAATAACTGTAGTTTACATCCGTTGTGTTGTATATCTTTTCTCCCAATTGCTGAGTGTGTATTAGGCTAGATAAACAGCTTTCATGTAAAATTCTAATTCAGAACAATGTATGCAATGAAGTGACAGGTATAACAATATTCATTATCAAACTTACTGTCCTTGTGTTGCTTTTTGGAGTTATTTTCTGTTATCTAAAAAAGGAAGAAAAGAAATAAGGGAAGAAAAGGGGAAAAGAAGAGAGAGAAAGACAAAATAAGGAAAATGTAAAAACAGAGATTAAAGACCCACTTTGTTTCAGGAAAGAGGTCAAATAATGTATACATTGTTCAGTTAACCACTCGGTGATACTTGGAGTGCCACTGTTATTGGCATTCACCAGATAGAAAAGAATGGCCTTACGCAGGTTAACTTGTATGAAATCACATGGTTATTAGGCAGCAGGTGTTTATTTGATTTCAGCCTCTCAGTTGTTAATTTATAGACATACTAACAACAATGATTTGAATTGTGCTTTCCAATATGATAACTGCTTATGTGTCTATTTAAAGATAAACTAGTTGAAATTAAATGAAAGTAAGAATACAGCCCCAGCCGAAACCGGTTTGGCTCAGTGGATAGAGCATCGCCCTGCGGACTAGAGGGTCCTGGGTTCGATTCTGATCAAGGGCATGTATCCTGGTTGCGGGCACATCCCCAGTGGGGGGCGTGCAGGAGGAGGCTGATCGATGTCTCTCTCTCATCGATGTTTCTGGCTCTCTATCCCTCTCTCTTCCTCTCTGTAAAAAAAATCAATAAAATATTAAAAAAAAAAAAAGAATACAGCCCCACATTTCATGAGTCACATTTCCAGTGCTTAGTTGTCACAAGTATCCAGGGGGCTACTCTCATGAGCAGTGGAGATCTAGAACATTCCTCTCATTGTAAAAACATTCCATCGGCCAGAGCTGGTTTAGAATGTGGTCTCTTCATGGGTCAGAAATCGAACGTTCTGATTTTTGTGAGGCTTGCCACTGTACCTATATTGTGATTTCCTGCTCTTCTCTGAGAAAAAAATAGTTTGCTCAACCAAAAAATGCCAATCAATCTTTGATTCTTTCAATGCAGAGGAAAATAAATCCCCTGACATTGAAGCCTAAATTCTTGGTGGACCTCCGCAAAGGGGTGGGTGAAATTTATGGGCACAGCTGTTTTGCGGTTATAAAACCCTATAATTTTTAATGCAAAATGGCATCTGCGCCTGCTAATTGGATACTTAGGCACACACACATAAATTGCCTGGGAATTAGAAAGGTGTATTTCTTAAGCTCTGCCCACATCTTGCCATTTGACAATCATGGCTGGGATTCAATTTTTTCCCCTCCTTGTTATTCTTGTAGAGGGAGTGGAAAAAAGCTTCTCCTTGTTATAAACATTGCCCATTGGGAATACATCCTGCCTCCTAATCCCGCTTTAATCCTTTCAAGCTCTGAACTGAGAAACCACTGTCTGTTGTGGTAGCTGGCTTTCTAAATAAGTTGGAGCTCTGTGATCATCGCCACCTGCCTGGCAAGGAAAGGGGAAAAAAAAAAAGCCAACTTGTCATGCCACAGGCAACCCTGTCTTAGGAGTTGAATTCGAATGTTACGCTGAGGCCACAGAAAAGCAGTCGGGACAAAGCCTCGCCTAGCCTTGTGTCTGAACATTTACCTCTCTGCTAGTATTGTCTCATTTGCAATGCAATGGCAACAATGGAATCTAAGGATATTTTGTTACGAGTTTCATGCAAAAGTTTATTAAATTTGTTCTCATAATTATTGTGAGCCCTCGGAAAGATGACTTGAGCTCCAGAGCCTATACGTCTCCTACCTACCTGAACAGATTGCTTTATCATTCTTCCACGCACTGGTAATTTCCATGAGAAAGCTCGCTAACCCGGTATTGACAATTACAAACCATAATCAGAGGTGAAAAAGGCTCACCCACTCTGATATGTGGCAAAGCCGATACTAGCTATCTGGGAAGAAAAGAAACACAGGCAAGTAAACACCCCGATGCCGGTATATCTGCCCGCTTTATGTGCGCACTACAAAGTGTGAAACATGAATGCGAAGAGAGAGAATGGTTTTCAGAGATTTAACCCCCTTGGAATAGAAAGCTTTGTTTGCGGTTTAAGAAGCCTTTTCACCTCAAGGTCACAGCCTGACTCTCATCTGGATTTATGTATAGTGTTTCCATTCAATTAGTTGGGAGCTCTTTCTGCAGTAAGGCCCCTTGCATGGCATACATTGTTAATGCACATTTTGCGCATTTGTCTTGCATGTGTGTGCGTGTGCGTGTGCATGTGCGTGTGTGTGTGTGTGTGTGTGTGTGTTGATTCTCACCCAAGGATGTTTTGATCTTTAAATATTCTTTTATTGATTTCAGCGAGAGGGAGCGATAAAAACATCAATTATGAGAATCAGCTGTCTCCTGTGCGCCCCCTACTGGGGTTCCAAATCCATGCATGTGCCCAGACTGGGAATCAAACTGTGACCTCCTGGTTCATAGGTATCTATGCTCAACCACTGGGAAACACCAGCCAGAGCCGCCCTGCTCAATTCTTATCTGTTCTTCTGGTTAATACGCCCTGATCTTTTAAATTGGCTGATTGGATTATGATGAATGGTTTATCCTCCTTCCTTTCTCTGCCTAGATATAATCAAATTGGAATCAAATTTCCTGACCCTTGATACTCAATAGAAAAAATCAAAAGAATGACTTCAAGAATGGGATTGTGCATGGAGATATTGGCACTCTGGCACTAGGAAATATAGATTCTGTTTTTTCGCTATTTTCAGCCAATATAGAAGAATCAACTGATTTTTTATAAAAATCTTTTTATTGAATATTTAAAACATAAGTATATGGAGAAAATTACTTTGGCATGTATACGTATGTATACATATATATTTACTAAAGGCCTGGTACATGAAATTCGTGCACTTGGGAGGAATCCCTCGGCCCAGGCTGCCCCCTCTCACAATCTGGGACCCCTCAGGGGACATCCTACTGATGGCTTAGGCTTGCTCCCCATGCGAAGTGGGCAGTCTTGCCTCCTTCTGTGGGAGGTGACCGGGCTGATCAGGGGAAGGCACCAGCCCCTTCACCCCACTGCTGTTGCCACTATTGCAGTTGCCAAATGTGTTTTAATCAACACTAACTCTAGTCCCTTCACCACACAAAAAAATGAAAACTTTCTTTAGGCATTGTCAAGATGTGTCTTTCATAGAATATGACCTACCTATCTTTCTTTCTTTCTTTCTTTCTTTCTTTCTTTCTTTCTTTCTTTCTTTCTTTCTTTCTTTCTTTCCTCCCTTCCTTCCTTCCTTCCTTCCTTCCTTCCTTCCTTCCTTCCTTCCTTCTTTCTTCTTCCTTTCTCTCCCTCTCCCTCTTCCTCTCTCTCTCTCTCTCTCTCTCTCTCTCTCTATCTCTCTCTCTCTCTCTCTCTCTCTCTCTCTCTCTCTCTCTCTCTCTCTCTCCCTTTTCTTCCCACTACTGATGACATGTTTCCATTGATTTTTAGAGAGCTTGGAAGAGAGAGGGAAAGACAGAGAGAAATATCAGTATGAGAGGGACACTTCAATTGGTTGCCTCCTGCATGAACCCTGACCTGGGCCCCAGCCAGGAAGGAGCCTGCAACCTAGGTACATGCCCTGTCAGAATCAAACCCAGACCCTGCTGTTGGCAGGTTGAGGCCCTATCCACTAAGAAAAACTGGCTAGGACAGGATATGACATTTCTTAGCCCCTCCATCAGCAGTGGACCTTAGTTTTTTCCTCCAGGAGTGTGATGGAAAAATCATAGATCATCTTCTTAAATTCTTATTACCCAAGTTATCAAGAACACTGTGAGTGGCAGTGTACAGGGAGCTTAGCCAATCAGTGGTCAGAAAAGGTGTTTCCTCTGCAGCTCATGTGCAGAAGACCTCCTGCATTGTGTCTGCTGGTCTGGGGGTGTTCTGTCCCCTGGGCTTCTGTCTGCTGGGCTGGGGGCATGCTCTGAGCCATGAAGTGGCCACTGGGGGGCACACCCCAGCCCAGAAGACCCATGTTGTACGCAGCCCTCTTTCCCTCCATGGCCAGGGCACTGCGGGTGCCACTATCTTTGTTGTGGAGTGATGGTTAATTTGCATATTATCCTTTTATTAGATTATTTGTGTGTGTGTGTGTGTGTGTGTGTGTGTGTGTGTGTGTGTTTAAACGGATGGCCTACACATATATAATTTAACTATAATAATAATTTTAATTGATAAATGTTAATTATGAACTTATGTAAAATGCACTGGAAGGAACTGATAAAGAATCCCAGGCCTTCCTTTAATTATTTAATAAGTACAAACTTATAATTGTGAAAAAAATTAAGTTCAGATTAACATGATGACAAATAAGTAAAACATAATAAATCTTTTAGAAACTCAGTGACAGAAGAGTATTTTGGTTTGGGTTAATTAAGGAATACTTCCTACAAGAAGTAGGACGTGAATATTATATATCACAAGAGTGAGATGAGCAGAGAAATTAAATTTTTGAGCATTTTCAAAGTTGGAATTTGAAATATGTTTAAGGTAGCTGTTCAGAGGGACATTTGAGAGAATGTCAATTTGAGGGAAATTTGAGAGAAAGGAGCACGATCCTTTGAGAAGTTTGGAGATATATTAAAGCATTGATTTATTTTTTCATATTCACCTAATCAGTCCTTCCCTCCTTTGACCTCATTGCCTTTTTTCTCCTACTATTAAAAGGCAGAAGATCCAGGGCTGTGACTCTGTCCTGCATAAGCCACAATGCCTTAGCCCTGAAATGCCTAGATGACCTCTGAAGGCTGTGGGATAAGGGCCCCAGCTGAGGATTTCAGCAGAAGAAAACCAAGCCTCAAGCCTAATAGTACTCAAATTGTGGTTTGGGGCTTTAATATTTTTCTTTCCTTTTCTCAAAGAGCCATCAATCGCCTTCTATAGACATTAAATTCACTTACAAAGTTAAAACAGAGAAATAAAGTGGAATGCAATGATTGGGAAATTCCATTTGTTTTTTTCCCACCTTTCATCATTTTGTTGAATGTGTGCAGAACTATATGAGGTTATTCATTTGCACCCAAACAGGAATATAGGATTTGCCATATTGGATCAGCCCATTGGTCCATCAATGTTGTACTCACACTGCCTCTGGCAGCAGATGATACATGAAGCACTGGAGGAGAGGGAATTTCCCACCCATACACACACACACATACACACATAGCCAGTCAGTTGTCCAGTTTGATATATGGGGTGAAAGTCTTAGCTACTCAGAAGGGCACTATATGAATGTAATACATATTTAAAGATGTCTAAACAAGGTGGAAACTGCATGTGTTGAGAATCCATTCATGCAGTTCTTACTTTCAGAAATTGTGCCCAGTGTTTTCCTGCTCACTTTCAGTTATAATAGTGGAATCAAACAGCCCCATTCCAGAAATATTAAGATGACTCTCTACAATAACTGACACATTTTTCCTATCTCTTGTGAAAGCATAAATGCAGTCAAAACTAGGATTTGATGTAATGCCTCAGGATATAACCCCCCCCCCCCGTCTTCCTTTGGTAGCTACTAACATGGGCTCACAGTCTGTTTGATTTCTTTGGCTAGTCACCCATTCACTCCAGGAGAAGAATAGATTGTACTATGTGGAGATTTTTCTCTCCAACATGAATACCCCTACAAGAAAGGTCCCCCAGGCTCAGGATACTTGGGGAGTTGCAGCACCTGAGTAAGGACAATGCAGGTGAGAGCACATAGTGTGTCACAGGTATGGCCAGCTGAAATAATGCATGTCTTCTGAGATGAGAGGGACCAATTATTTCTTTATGATATGAGATAGAAAAAAATATGATGTTGATATTTTTCTTCCTGCAGGGGAATCTGAACAAAATATAAAATAATTTATCCAGCATCTCTCAAAATCCAGTAATTGTGCAGTGAAATAATATTCTTATTTTTAGCAATCAAGTACAGGGTTGGAATTGTGCTCAACTATAGAGAAGATACAGATCCCTGATCTGAATGGTAATTATGCAAAATTATTTCTCGTTTCATCAGGGATTTTCAACCTGAGTCCCCAGTGAGACCAAATTGTCGTTAATATTATAATAATGATTGCAGGGACAGCTACATATTCTGTGGAGCTCTATATGAAGTGAAACTGCAGGGTCCCCTAGTTTGAAAAATAGAAAAAAGTTCCATTAAGTATATTAAATATAAAGATGATTTTTCCTAAACTCCCATTCAAACTGTCATTGTGGTTCTGTGCTTCCCCTCCTGTCTAATTAGTGAAAAGCTAAATTTAAATTATTAGCATGATTTTTACCACTCATCTTTATATATATAGAGCCATTTTTAAATGCACATATAAAAGAACTTAACTTGTATGTAGAATCACCAAAAATTCACAATTTGTATTCTGAGCTCATATATATTTTGCTCTTAGCAGAACAGTAGACACTACCACAAAGGTACCTATTTTCATTGCACTTTCTGATATGCATACATTTAACTCATACTTTCTATCTTCCGCCTAATGATAAGAAAGAATTGAAAAGAAAATAACTGTAGGTTGCCCTATTTTTCCTTGCCTTTCCTTCTAAGGCGTTATTTCCATGTAAGTGGATAGTGAATAACCTGATTAGAAAGGGAAGTAACCTGAGTAAGAAAGGATATGATAGGGATCCTGGATTTTTCATGATTCTTAGACTACAACTGTCTTCATTCTGCAATCAAAGTAAGTTCCAGTTCAAATGGAAAGAATGGTCTCTTGGGGAAAGTGTGTCCTCACTTAGTCATAGATGTAACACACACACTTTGTACTATTGAGCCTTACTGAATTCCAATGCACAATTTTATAAGAATTCTGTGTTCTTGGTACCTTGTACATTTTAAATGCAAATGGTTGCAAGGAATGTTGATAATGAGATATATTTTGAGTATCTCTTCTCCTCATGTGCATGCCCTATTGTTTCATTGAACCTCTTATAAAACACAAGTTCAAAGATAAAATTATTAAGAATTCAGGTCCTTAGAGAAACCAAGATGGCAGCATCGGTGAACCTAAGCTGCTACCTCGCACAGCAATTTCAAAACTATAACTAAAAGACAGAATGAACACCATCCAGAACCACAGGAAAGCTGGATGAGTGAAAATTCTACAACTAGAAGTAAAGAGAGGGACTCACGAAGACTCAGAGGAGCTATAAAAAGCTGAGGTACAGAGACGCACGTGGAGAGATTGGCACCAGAGTGCCTGGCTGGCTTCCTCTAGCGGGAGGGAGATGGAAAATTCCAACTACACTGAACCCCAACTCCAGGCAAGACTCAGAGGAGGAGTCTGGACTGTTGTGAAAAGGAAGGAGTGCATGGAAACTTAGGAGGGCCAAGAAAGACAGAAGTCTGGGGGCTTGCGGAAGTGCATAGGAAAGTGCATGCAAAAGTGCACACACAGAGGGCTGACTGCTGATTGTACCTGAATTCCTTTAGTGGGAGGAAATTAGAACCTCACAATAGCACTGTAACCAAGGTCCAACTGCACTGAACCCCAGTTTCAGGCAAGACCCTGGGGACCCAGACTCCTATGGGTCTCTAGAGCACACAGAAAACTCAGGGGAACTGAAAGGCAGAGTTCCGGAAGCTCACACATGAGCATGAAAGTCAGATGTCTGGAGACAAGCATGCATGCGCAGACACAGCTAATCCCCACAACCAATTGGCTTGGAGGTCAATCCCCCCAGTGATACCAACAACAATCAAGAATTAACTACAACAAGACTGTACACACAGTTCACAAAGGAGTGCACCAAGAGTGTCCACCTTAGGTAACAAGGGAGGCAGAGCTACTGGGCTACATAAGACAACTAGCACACAAAGCTACTCTACCAACTCAGGGAAGCAGCAAAATATGCAGAGACTAAAGAAGAGATCACAAATGAAAAAAATGGAGGAAAACAAATGACTGGATATAGAGTTCAAAACCACGGATATAATTTTTTTTTAAGAATTTCCTAGAAAAAAATCAGTAAATTTAGTGAGACCCAAGAGGAGATGAAAAAAGAACAAACTAGAAATTAAACATACATTGACTGAAATAAAAAAATATATATATAGAGAGAGAAACCTAACAGCAGACTAGAGGATCATAATAATCAAATCAGAGATTTGAAATACTAAGAAGCAAAAAAACTCCACTGGAAAACCAAAAAGAAAAAAGAATAAAAAATTGTGAAGATAGTGTAAGGAGCCTCTGGGACAACTTCAAGCGTACCAAAATCAGAATTATGGGGATGCCAGAAGAAGAGAGAGAACAAGATACTGAAAACCTACTTGAAGAAATAATGACTGAAAACTTCCCCCACCTGGTGAAAGAAATAGACTTACAAGTCCAGGAAGCACAAAGAAACCCCAAACAAAAGGAATCCACACCAAGGCACATCATAATTAAAATACCAAGAGCAAAAGACAGAGAGAATATTAAAAGCAGCAAGAGAAAATCAATTCATTACCTACAGGGGAGTGCCCATTTGACTGTCAGCTGATTTCTCAACAGAAATTATGTAGGCCAGACAGGAGTGGCAAGAAATATTCAATGTGATTAATAGTAAGAACCTACAACCAAGATTACTCTACCCAGCAAAGCTATCACTGAGAATTGATGGGCAGATAAAGAGCTTCACAGATAAAAAAAAAATAAATAAAGGAGTTCATCAATACCAAACCAGTATTATATGAAATGCTGAAAGAGATTCTTTAAGAATAAGAAGAAGAAGAAGGAAATGGTAAAGGTAAAAATTATGAACAACAAATACATATCTATCAACAAGTGAATCTAAAAATCAAGTGAATTGAAAATCTGATGAACAGAATAAATTGGTGACTATAATAGAAGAAGGGGCATAGAAGGGGAGTGGACTGATAATTCTCAGGGGGAAAGAGGTGAGGGGGATGCAGGGAGAGACTAGACAAAAATCATACTTCCATGGATGAGGACAATGGGGAGGAGGTAATGGCAGAGGGTGGGGTGGGAACCAGATGGAGGGGCGATATGGGAGGAAAAAAGAGGAACAATTGTAATAATCTGAACAATAAAGATTTATTAAAATTAAAAAAAATAATTCAAGATGGTTACTAAGAGCATTAAGCCAAACTTGGAGCTCTCTTGAGATAGAGATCTGTGCAACCACACAGTGTGAAGCCCAAGAAGCTAGCTTTGGTAATATTGATAATAAATCTAATGATGTGTGAGGCTATACATCACTTCTTTAATTTTCACAACTGCTCTACTTTACACATGAGGAAATTGGGATTTAGGGATGTTAAACAATGAGCTTTTAGATCCTCAAAATTCAAAGCATGATTCTCTGTATCAACATCATCATTGGCTGACATTTGTTAGACATGCAGAATCCCGGGCCCCACCACAGACCTACTGATACAGAATCTGCATGTTCACAAGATCTTCAGACAAAATGTGTGCATGTTAAAGATTGAGAAGCATTTTCGGTGCCATCTGATGATAAGTGAAAGGGGCCAGAATTTATATCAAGTCCTATCTGACTTCAGAAGTCAAACATTAAACCACTCCTCTATTACCTAATATAATCCAAGTTTATTAGTATTCTAGTTGACCACAGTCATGTGTACTAAAGGTAAATCTAAACTCCCAGTTGTCTGTGACCTGCGCCACTAGTCTGGAGAAGGCTCCCATGCCTTCCAGTTTTACAAACTATGGTCACATTTATAAATCATATTCTTATGGATCACACAAATCATGATGAGGAACACATAGGAAGGGATGGATTTCTGAGGTTAATGTAACAGGCTTTAAAAGAAGATAGGCTTTTGAATGAGACTATTTAGCTTGTTCAAGAAAAGTTGGGAAGGATACTTGCAATGAATGAATATTTTCAAACATGAAGTACTATGCTGGATGAGCACAGATCAGTTAGTTTCTGATCCTCACATACATTTCTGAGGTGGATGGACAGTCTTTTTCCTTCTGGATAAAATCAGTCCAAATGCAGGGAGGGAGATTTTGCTGGAGGATGTTATTTATCCTCAATTCAACTATACTTCATGCAAATAAATATTATATTTCGTATATGTTAAGTTCAGAACACTCTGGTTCTATAGAGAATAATAGTGATGCAAAACAAGAACCACTATTATGAAGAAAGAAAAACCTGTAAAGATAGTGTCTATTTTTTTGGCAAAAATAATTGTAAATGCATAACAAAATGATTAACTATTCTACAAAAATCATGGAACATAATCAGACAACAGAAAACCTGCTACAAAAACAAGGTTCTTCTTTCCTCTGGTTATACAGAGGCCTGCAGTCAGCTTCCCAGCCGTAATTCTCTCCGACAACAGAGATATTACAAATTTGAAGAAAATGCTCAAATAGATTATAAATAATAGTGTAAGACACAGTGAATTATATTTTCTAATAAGTGACATTATATTATAAGACAGAGGTGGGGGAGCAGGTTGTGTGGAAATGCATAAAAGCAAAGACCATGTGCATGCAGGTAATCCAGGATTTCTCCTCTCTTCTTAGGAGTGAGGTGGTGAGAGCAAAGGAGGAAACTAAAGAAAGAAAGAATGCGGAGACAGAGGCAGGGAGAGATAAAGAGAGGAGGGAAGGAAGGAAGGAAGGAAAGAAGGAAGGAAGGAAGGAAGGAAGGAAGGAAGGAAGGAAGGAAGGAAGGAAGGAAGGGAGGAAGGAAGAAAAGTAGGAAGGGAGAGAAGAAGGGAGGGAGGGAGGGAGGAAGAGGAAGAAACAGGAAGGAGGAAACAAAAAAGAGGGGTGGTATTTATGTTAAGTGCAGGGTACTAAGGGACTAAAGGAGAGAAAAAAGGCAGCTGAACCTGGAGCGATAACGGGGTGTTTCTATCACTCAGGGGAAGCAATTGCAGATTCCATGGAGTGAGTAATGCAAATGTTACTTATTGAAAACAAAGAGGAGAAAATCATACATGCTTAATGCATATTCACCTTCTATCTGCTTTTTTATGTATTAGTCCTGTAAAAAACAGAGAGATCTAGGTTCAGCCCTTAATTAGCCTATTTTATTGCCTTAACTTCTCTGAAGCAGATTTTCCTCCCCGCCTACTTCACAGGGTTTTGGGGGAGAGACTATCTACCAAGAAGATACATAAGAAAGCATTTTATAAAATGGAAAACATCATTTCTCTGGGGATGTCAACGCATCTTGAGAGATAGCTGCTTGGGAAGATATTCCTCTCTTAACAAAAGAGAAAAGACGTTACTTTTTATGGAGGCATTGTGAAGTGGAGTGTTAAAGGAGGAACATAAAAAACTGAAGGCCTGAAAACACTCCACAAAGGAGGAAAAGGGTGTTTCTGTGAGCAAAGGTTGGAAATTATTTATCCGGATTGTTTTTCTCCATAGTCAAAACTGATTAAACAAGAACTCTGCTTATTGTTGATTTACCTTAATACTGTCAGGAGTTGAGGTGCAGACTACACAGGGGCAGACCCCTCAGAGTCTAACTGTGCCCTCTAGGGACACATGTTTCACTCCAGTTGTTTCCTCAAGTTAAAGTGAATAGGGAGAGAGAGAAAACAAAGAAAAGAATAGGAGGCAACAAGAAGATAATGAAGGAAAGGGGGAAAAAAAAGTCCGAATATTGGAAAAAAGAAGACAAAAATAAATGGATAAAGAAGCCAAGAGTGAAAGGAAAGATGAAGTTAAGCCAGGCTTGGAACAGAGAATAAAGAAAGAGTGATGGAAAAATGAAAGACTGATTCAACAGTCCTAAGTGAACATGTTCTCAGAATAGTGAAGCATCAAACTTCACTTATCTTCAAACTTGCTTCTAGCAAAGACTGCTGTTCACTCTGAAATCTCTCTTCAACTTTCCAAGAGTCTATGCTATCACTGAAAATCATCACAGGCATATCTTGAAGATATTGTGGGTTTGATTCTGATTACTGTAATAAAGCAAATATCACAATAATAATTGAAATTCCAAATACAAATGTTTTGGTTTCCCAGTGTCTATATAAAAAAATCCCTTTACAAACTGCTTTGGACACACCTACCCAAACATTTTAATAACTCAGAGCCACACACTTTGGGTCACTTTTCCATATATATATTTCTCATTATTTTGACTATTTTCTCCACAGTTTACCCCTAATTCCTTTCTATTTTTCTATCTTTATCTAAAACTCTGTCATTTAAGGTTCAAAAATTAGGCAAAGGTAGAACTATTGTTCAATATACACAAAGACAGCAAAACTTTCTTACCACTTCTACTAATGTGACATATTCTGTGGAGAAAGATCTCTCACTCCCAAAAGGACGTACATTTTCTGAAAATTCTGGTGCTCCCAGGTAACATAATGCCATGCATCTGGGCTTCAAAAAAATCCCTCCCCACCTTTACTGGAACCTCTGGTGCCTGAACCAATCTGTGTTTCAATCTAAGTCTCATCATTATCCAGACTGATTTGAGTATGAGTAACTAACCAGTATCATCCTAGCTTCAATGTCCTTGATATTCTCTGAAATTTGACCTGGCCTCCATGTGAATTCCGCACATCTAGGTGTACTTGGAGCATCACGCATTAGAAAATAAAAATGACCACGTCTCCTCCTCTGATCCAATCTTCATAGCAAGACTGTAATTCTGCGGCTGCTTCCTGAGAGGTCTAAAGAAGGGATGGAGCCGAGACCGGTTTGGCTCAGTGGATAGAGCGTAGGCCTGCGGACTGAAGAGTCCCAGGTTCAATTCCGGTCAAGGGCATGCACCTTGTTTGCGGGCACAGCTCCAGTCGGGGGCGTGCAGGAGGCGGCTGATCAATCTCTCTCTCTCATCGATGTTTCTGACTTTCTATCCCTCTCCCTTTCTCTCTGTGAAAAATCAATAAAATATATTTTAAAAAAAAGAAGGGATGGAGCTCTTGCCTGGTTCTCTGTAAACAGAAAATACCACAGAAAGCCAGTATTTCCCTAAGGACAAGAGGAAAGGGTACTGCTTGCAGATTCTGCCAATCATCTCTTGACAAGGGAAGAAGTGATGGCCTGTCATTAGAGACAGGTAGTTGACAACAGCAGAGCCCTCCCTCCTCTGCCTGTTGCAGAGACTTTAGTGGCACAGGCAGACATGTTACCAGTCTCAGAGATAGCGGCATCCAGACTAAAGATGCAGATTGTGGTGATGGGGGTCAGTGGGACAATAGTTTTTCTAGTCAATTAAATCAATAGAGATTCCCCAGGAATGGGATTTTGAGTGGGTTACCCATCGTGGTTCTGGCAAGATACCAAAATTTGGAAGAAATATCTGTCAAGTAATTTTCCTTTGTGTCCCAAAGTTCCATAAGAAGGGGATCGAAATCATTTTTGTGTTTTTTTAATATATTTTATTGATTTTTCACAGAGAGGAAGAGAGAGGGATAGAAAGTCAGAAACATCGATCAGAGAGAGACATCAATCAGCCGCCTTCTGCACGCCCCCTACTGGGGATGTACCCACTGAAAGGAAATGAACTCCCCTCCATCTTGTCCTCTAGGGCTGGGACCCCTGCCTAAACCCCCTCCCTTTTCTGGGAGTGGCCACAGGTGTGCCAGCCATGTCCTAGCTTCCCCGACCACCACCCAAATGGACCAATGCAGCTCCAGGAACACAGCGAGGGTCCTAATAAGGCTAAACCACAGAAAGACCCCATTTCAAGTGACCAATCTCTGTAACCCTCATCACTTTCCTAAGCCCCCTAACTATCCTACCCCATAAAACTCATTGTTCCCGCCAGGCTCCCTCTCTCGCCTCGCTGCTGCGCCAGAAAAAGACTGAGAGCCATACCCGGGTTTGAATAAAGACTCTGCTTTTGCATCGGAAAAGGCTCCTTAGTGGTGGATTACTGGGGACCCTGAACTCTGGGCATAACACCCACAACCAATGTACGTGCCCTTGACCGGAATCAAATCTGGGACCTTTCAGTCCGCAGGCCAATGCTCTGTCCACTGAGCCAAACCGGTTTCGGCCATTTGTGTTTTTGATTCCTGGTCCCTCTATAGTTCCACACTCAGTCAGTATGACATTTCTATTTGATCTCAGGCTCTAGAACTAATCTCCTTGTTAGACTGAGGGAACCTGAGACAGTCTGTCGCTCAGAAACAAGAACATCTCATTCCAAATCCTTCTTTCAACCCATAAGCACTAAAACCTTACAGTCTAGTTACAACTAAATTATTACTAAAACTTCAGATCTACCAGCACTAAGCTTTGTTTACTACTTTAGAAAGGCACGCTGTTTGTGAACTTCAGTCTTCCTAATTGGGTGCAGGTCATGTGACATAGTATACTCCTATTTGTAAATGTTAGTAGGCTTAGACATCCTTCTGTTGTCCACTGCATGTACCAGTTAATTTAGTCATTCAAAAATGTCTACTGACTTTCTACTATTTGCCAGACACTCTTTGGGGGTCAGAGAAAATAAGAGCAGAGCAGAAAGTCATCAGATCTCACATAACCTCTGCCTTCTCCACTGAACTGTCTTTGATCTCCAAGCCCCAGACTGTCTTTGGTAGGTCACCTGAGATGCCTCTGATGATAATCTCCCCTGGAGTCTCTGACCCAACTTCTGTATGACTATGCCCTCAACCTAATGGATCATAGAATGAGCTTAGCAGCATCATCAGCGTTGGGATCTCACAGCATCGCCACAGATTTTGTCAGCCACACCATTTTCTCCATTGACTCTCGCCTGAACCCATTCGTTTTGTTTTTGCTTTCCGACCTAACGAAGCCACAGTCAGATCTCTGCCTTATTCAAAATAAGCCATTTGTGAGGAAGCTGCGGATAAAGTGTTTCTCATTATTTTCCTTAAAGATCTTGGCATTTAACAGAGAGGAGAAAAAAAAACACAACAAAAGAAAACTTTGTTACTAGGCAATAAAACTCTCTTGAAACTGAATATTCACATTGTTCATGGATCAGCAAACACCCCAGTTTGTCTGTAATTGAAAAAAAAAAAAAACATTTGGCACATTTCTATTAAAAAAAACCTTCCCCTTCAAAAATGTTTAAACAAATTAACTTGAACAAGAGGCAGTGATATGCATATCAAAAACAATTCTTAAACCTGAAGTCAACTAAAGCACGGGGAAATCAGTGTGCTGTCAGGTAATTCTTTCTGAATTTCACACTAGCGATCTCCTTCGCACCCTTTCCACCTTTCAAGCAAGGTCTTTTGCTTTTATCTTCAATGCTCTCAGAGCTCTGGTCTTTGCTAAAGCAGTCTTGGTGTACTAAAAACCAAGGGTGACTTTGCATGACCATAGTCAAATTAAGCCAGGACATTCTGTTCCACTAATTAGTCTGAAGCTCTCTCGCTGGTAATTAATGATGCTCCGCTGATGCCTATTTAAAGGACTCATCTGAAGTGTATATCTAGAGAGATCAGTTCTACTTGCATAACTATAGTGTTACTCATCACAGTATGTGGACAGAAGGATTCTAGTATCAGTTCCGTACCCAAGTAAGTCAGTCACTTTGAGCAAAGTTGCTCTAGTCTTCTCATCTATAAAATGGAGTAAGATGGTGTCTAAATGAAATGATCCTAAGAAGCAGCCAGATGTGGTGATATCCTCATTATCTAACTTGAAATGTATGGATATAGTATAAAAAGCTTAGAGGTCACACATCAAAGTAAGATATATATGCAAGGCATAGTGTCTTATCAGACACTTTACTAACTGAAGAAATCTATATAGTCTCAGGGTGTGCATAGCTTCTGGGATCTTAGTTACAGCCTTTCAGTTTGTATTTTTCTTTGAAAAATAAAATATTTAGCTGAGATGAGTTTGGCTCAGTGGATAGAGCATCAGCTTGCAGACTGAAAGGTCCCAGGTTCGATTCTGGTTGGGGGCATGTACCTTGCTTGCAGGCACATCGCCACAGTGGGGTGTGTAGGAGGTGGCTGATCGATGTCTCTCTCTCATCAATGTTTCTGACTTTCTCTCTCTCTCCCTTCCTCGCTTTAAAAAATCAATAAAATATATTTTAATAAAATAAAACATTTAGCTAGACCTTTATTCTTCTTCTCCCCTGAGACTCGGATGCTATAGAAAACACCTGCCACACTGCAGACCAGTCTTCTCACTGCCTTGGGAACTCCATACTCAGAGGGTATTCTTTCCAGGCAATGTATGCGGAGGTCACTGCCTTAGATGGGACTCATCAACTCCAGTTTAATGAGGAAAAATAATAGAAAAAGTGAAGAAAGGAAAAGTGGAGGGAAAAGGAGAGAAAAAAAAGAAAAAGAGAAAGAGAGAAAAGATAAAAGAAAAGAATCCTGGAAAATGGAGGAAAGAAAGGGAAAAATCCTTACCTCTGAGACTTTGCAGTGTATGAGTTAACCATTTATATAACCAAATTACAGCAAGATTATATCTCTCCATCTTAGAATATAATGAAATGATTTTTGACACTCTCTAAGTTTCTTCCTCTATTCCTCACCATTCTCCCAATTTCCTGTTAGTTATGATTATTACTAAGCAGGAGAGAGAGTTCAGATTCATTTTGATCTATCAAATAGTCCTTAGAATTGGCTAAGTCTGTCCCTGCAATGGACATAATGGAGTAGGTTGCTAGATAGACATGAGCCCAGATATACAGCTATGATCAAGGGGAAGACGCGGGAGACATGACAAACAAGAATTAACTAAGAATCTCCCATTTGACCCAGCAACCCTACTCTTAGGAATAAGAGTTAGTAGACTCAAGAGTGAGGAAGGGGGAGACTTGAAACCTCCTACAGAATGTGGACTAACACATAGCTTAACATCAGGGAGGGGCAGCTTTAAAGCCTGAGGAGGATTTTTTTTTTTTCTTTTACAAAACAATACTGGGTAAGAATTTTCAAATGCCCAAATGAGCTGAGCCCTTAGTTTAGCTTCCATCAGCTAAACTACCCAACTGGACTATATCTGCATGAAAATAAATTCTTACCTGATTTGCTGCTATGTACCATCTCTTGCTTGAATTCCTTCCTCTAAGGAACCACCTCTAAGAAAATGGAAGTCGTTGGTACCTGGCAGAGTCAGGACTCACATCCTCTCCTCCACCCACATACCACTACCCTCACCCACACCACTGAACCACCTTCCTTCCCATTTTCAATGCTTTCTGTTTCAGATAAACTTCAAGGGAAAGTCAAGTCATAGGATATGTTCAGAAATAAAGAATTGTGTTCAGGTAAAAGAAAGTAATCAATCTCACATTAGCATGGAAACAGAGGAAAATAATGAAAATCACATTAAAAAGTTGAAGCAGAGCCTAGCTGATTTGGCTCAGTACATAGATCACTGGCCTGTGTACTGAAGAGCCCCAGTTTCAATTCCAGCCAAAGGCACATGCTGGGTGGCGAGCTCAATTCCCAATGTAGGGCAGTGGGCAAGAGGCAGCCAATCAGTGACTCTCTCTCATCATTGATGTTTCTCTCTTTCTCTCTCTCCCAATCCCTTCCTCTCTGAAATCAATAAAAATATATTTAAAAAAAATTGAAGCAGAGGCAAAAGAATGGACAAAGAATAGACACATTTAAAACCTACAGGAAGTAAACTATTGAGATTTTCCCTTAAATTTACAACAAACATAATGCTTTTAAGACTAGCTGACTCTATAAACTGTGTTAAATGAAGAGATTTTTAGATGAAGCTGTCCTGTCTCTAGAAAATTCTATTTCTGCTTTGAAATGTGTGTGTGTGTGTGTGTGTGTGTGTGTGTGTGTGTGTGTGTGTACATGCCTGGCACTTCTCTCTCAGTCTCTCTCCCTCTTCATATTTCAGATAGAACAATTACCCCAGCTACTCTGGTTGTATTAAAATCATGACAATGAAGGGCAAATTCTCGTACCATTCGTTTTAAAATGTTACAAACACCGGCTGCTTGTTTTCCTCCCCATTCCTGTTTGATTAACCCCCTCCCAGAGATAACTATTATGAATAAATACAAATTTAATCTGTGGAATTCACCGCCAAGGGAGCAGGCGAAGCTCGGCGAATGGAAGAAAAGAACGACATAAGAAAGAAAGACCTCTCCGCCGATCAAACCTTTCATTTCCAAGCAGAAATAATTACAGTGCTGGTCAGTGGGGAGATTTGAGCAATTTACAGAAGTGTAACAGCAGTTCCCATCAACACGGTTTTATATTCAGGGCCAGGCATGGAACCGCAGGTCCTGAAGCATCGCCTATAATCTTTATTTCATTTTTAGATGTTATGCTGTAATAAAATGTAAAAAGAGAATACATAAAAAGTTATAGAGGTGGGAAAAAACACGGTTTGAAGTTGTATGGCATTTCTTGACAGGGCATGCTCCTAAGGATATGCAGAGAATAACAAATGCCATTTGAAATAAGTACACTAGAGATCTGAAAGTAGATTGAAAACCCAAGTCAATTTTCCTGAGTGTCATTTGATTAGCTTTCTCATATGGAACGGAGGTTTAAACAATGCTGGGATTCTGAGTGCAGGGGTGCTTGGGAACACAGTGAGAAATGGGTCCCTCCCAACAATTTCATTGTGAAGGCTTTACGACATTATCTTCTCGCATTCTTCCTGTGTTTTTTTCAATAATCCATAAATGAAGCAATGTCAGAGAAAATGTGATTGATCGCGGGGAAGCACGCATGCACACTCGCGTGCGGTAAGTTATTTTTCTATTCCCTTTCCAATTTGTCCCAGAGTTGCTCGAGGCAAATACCTGTAGCCTATTGCAGGTATTTTGGTAGGAAGATAGAAACAAAATTCTCATGCTTGAGGG